>BQNB010001567.1:98399-137268 GCA_026074375.1 Tanacetum coccineum | reverse complement strand
ATGTTTGTAAATTGTCAAGTTTTAATTAATAATGTTTGTACACTATGCTTAAATGGTTGTAACTTGAAAATTCAAGCTTTTTATTTTTAGAATGTAAAAATGCTTAATATGTAGTACTAGCAGGGTACCCGCACAATGCGGCGGCGGGTACTCGGTGACTTATTTTGTGACGAGCAAATATTATTCACTTATACGTTTTTTATAACGATAACATTACGAAAGAATGACGAATTTTTAATTAAGATAAGTATAAGCCATTACATCTTAAGACATAAATTTGTGTTTTATATATATAAGAGAACAAAGAATATAATTTTGAAAATTTGTATTCTTTACAAGTGGGTAAAACACAACATAATGACATATAGCAAAAAGTTACTAAATTATAAAGTCTGTATTCGGCCCATTACGTGATATTAGTTATAAACTAAAGATAAAAAACCAAATCTAAACAATTTAAGTTAAGCCCAAAACAAAACACAAGCTTATCCAAATGTTTGTTGTTCATTACTTCAGTCCTTATGTCTATAGATAAAAAACGTATCAAAGGTTGAAAAGAAAACCATGTGCGGGCTGATAAAAAAATAAAGAATATTGATCTACAAAACACACCGATGATTCAAGATGAAGAACAAAAAATTCAACACACAAGCTTCTGGTTTTCAATTCTTCTTGATTCGAGAATACCACCAAATCTAAAAAATCACCATCGGAACCACTAAAACCACAACGAAACCACCCAAGCTCGAAACACCACTTGTTAAATCAAGATTCATGGTGACGGCGGCAGAATCAGTTGATGTTGGCAACGGTTTCGGTGGCTGTGGCGTCAGAAGAATATGCTTTGAGCCTTCTGGCGGTGGTGGGCGTGACATGTTGTGTGAGTGAAAAAGAAGAGAGAATGAAACTAAAAATCTGAGAGTGTTATTTTGTTTTTGTGTGACTTTTAAGTTGATTTTATATGAATTTTGGGGTGGGCTGTTACATGGCGATAAATGAGGTTACAAATGGGCTTTGTACGTTTTATAAAAAGAATATAAGCAATTAAAGCTATATTTAACAGCCCATACGTTTTGAAGGTGTATGTTACAGAATTGAATGTATTAACTTTCATAATGTGTGCGAGTTATTGATTTTATTGTTGTTCCATACATTTACACTTTTCATTAAATAGAGGTGTCTTAAATTTTTCTTAAATTTTCAACATTTAAGAATGAGCGAAAAATGCTTTATAATGTAGTATAAATAGATATGTAAAAGTCAATATAAAACTCATATTTCATTCATATTCTCATGCATAAGGAAAAAAAAGATGAAAAACATATATGATGAACCCAACAATAAATGAATTTTACATATAAATTTTTTTAACGGCGAGTTAGTACAGTTATTAAGTTAGTTATTCGATTCTACAGTACTTACCCAGAAGATAGTCCCTGTCAGCCTCGAATAAAAATTATTGATTCGATTCCACAGTATATACCCAGAAGGTAGTCACTGTCAGTCTCGAATCGACGCATCTATGGGACAGAACCCCACATATTCCCACCTTGAAGGAAAACCCCCACGAAGAGACTCGAACCTGAGACCTCTCGCATTGTGGTAACAACATTCCCAAGGACACCTTAGGTGACCAATTGAGCTAGCCCAATTGATTTACATATACATTATTAAAATGACATTTCAAAGCTCACATTAAGCACTTTACTATATTTCACTATTACAACACATTAGTATGTGGGCAACAAAGACATTGCGCACACATCACACAACATGAGTATATCTCATACATGCTCATCTAGTCATCTAACATAACCCTAACAACGACGTGATCGCTGTCATTGCACCCATGCCGGCCTTGATTGGATCTCGGTCGTCGCTCCACTAAGATTGTTTATATAAATATGTATAAAAAAATACATGTTCTTGAAGGCTCGAAAAACTCGAGCTCGGCTCGTTATGTGTTTAGGTTGCTTGATAAACATTTTGCTTGTTTGCAATTCTAGCATAGCCATTTTATTATGTGGGGAATCGTCTATACTAATACAAATATACGTGTGGGGAGTACTTGGTTAGGTAACCTACTTCCTATGAAGTAGTAAGATATTCCATTTTATTTGGCCTTATTAACTTTAATTATAAGGAGGGGTGTCTGGATATAAGATAGTAACTTCATTTTATATCACGTGGTTGCGTACGCCCGATAAGTCAACACTCATTAAACGTGTTCTTTTACCCTCTTGTTCATTTACCCTAAACGGTCTGATCTTAGTAACTCATTGGATGAAACCCGCCACCTGTACCCGCTAAAAGAAGTAACCAAAAAAGGTTATACGAAACAAAGATTCTTTTTGTACCCTCTTCTTTGTACAATGTGTCAGCGCAATTTTTTTTATCAGTTTCTGTTCCGTAATTATTAACAGTTTCATACTTTGACCTATTTAACTTTAAATTTTTCGTTTCCGTTTTTTTCCGGTGCTCACGGATTATATAACATGATATAGAAATTAATAAAAAAAATCTAAAAATATAGAGGGGGGAGGGGTGGGGGTTACAAATGGTTTTTTTGGAGGAGTAATTTAGATCATGACCCCATTTCCTAACGAGGCAATGATTGCCCGCCAGCGTTGCTGAGCGGGGGAGCATTAATTTTTTTGTAGGGCGGGTTTGATATGCATAAGAGCTGAGGATGTGGCTTATAATTCTTGTACGTACACGAATACACAAAACCCAAAAATTGAAAAGGAAGACAGCTAAAATTAAAGAAAACACAAATAGGCCAACAAAATTTAAGCATCACATAGAATCATTTTAACTTGGGTTAGTCGAGCGCAGAAGGCTGATTGCTAATAGAGTTGAATAATCCTAACTTGGCCAACTTAAGGTAGGTAGTTGCCAACAATTGAAGCAATTATGGTAAATAACTTTATCAATCAACAGAAAAAAGGTTAGTTAGAGCGTTTACTAGTAAAATAACATATAACTACAAACTATATTTCTCAGAAAGAATGACTCCCCTCCCACGCACCTACGGGTTCTTTCTGGCGAGACTACTTGAAATGGGTGTATCATTGTGGCATGGTGAAGGATTATCATTGTTGAAAGTATTGTTTATTTTCGTCCTGATTCTAACAAGAAGATCCGATATCAAGTGTGAGTCTTCTTAGGGAGTATGGTCTATCTCCCAACTCTTCTACTGGACGCGCCGTGATCTCTCCTCACTCCGGTCTTGCTCGCAAGGGCTTAGTTAACGCACTAAAGACGATTACACTGCGGTTACATCTAATTCGCTTGCAAAAGACGCGACTACGAGTTGATATATACAAGATCAGCCAATCTACGAAATCTCACCAACATATCGCAAAGCTACCATAGATGATTCCGCATTTGGTCACACTAAACATGACGACACCTAAGAGCCCTTCTTCGGGGGTTGTCGTAAACATACCTCTATGAGCAGTGCCCATAAACTTTAACCTCATAAGCCCTCGTGGAGACAACATAGCTCACAAACAGTAATGCGTCTAGTGTACATCTCTCGGCACATTTAGGATGAGTCTTACAGTATATTTCATCCAGTATGATATGTTGGATACCGCGCCCTAATGTCTGAGCACTCCAAACGAAGACTCGATAAGGTACAGAATTTAAAATATAAATCTCAGCTTCAACTCGTACACAAACATATACATTTAATCACATTGGTGCACGTACACCTATCCGTACAATACAATAGTGAGTAGCGTAGTGAGCCAGTAGACTCGAACTTTCCAGAGAACATTTCTGTTAACCATGAAGCGACAGCTAGGTAAGACAGAAATACACATTAAAGCCACTAGAGTAACAGCACAAATAAGACTCGATTCATGCCCTTAAAAATACCACTTGATCGAAGACCTTAGTCTTGAATTTTCACAAAGTACATCAGATACCCAAACTGACGAGGAATGTTATTGCTCACATAGTTACTACTATCATTTTGCAGCTTCTCAAGAACAACAATAAATGTGACTCACCACACGCTGAAAAGCCAGAACAACGAGATCAAGGCAACCCCGATTTCATCATGGCATAACAACAGACACTACAAAACATATTCCGCATTCTTACGCAGCTTTAAGTGCAACCACTATTCGGGAGGTTGTGTCCCAAATCTTTAGGATCACTCAACTATTAAGTTTCTCCAAATATCAAAACTGGCAGTTACTTTGAGCTCTGCATCAAAGTAAGTTCAAATGATCTAATAATTATATTAACTGATGTATTAATACAAAGTAGTAAGAATCGTTTTAAGCTCGTAATGGCGCCCTATCCCAATTAGTAGAATCCCGCTCTCATAACGAGCCCAAACCAAGTCTTCCTGTTCTTGGTTGCCCACTTCTAGCCGATGTCACCATAGCCTGTCATCCGCTGAACAACCTCCAACACCACCGCGCCGAAAAATAGGACTACAAATGTGGTTCAGAGGTTCAAAGTTCACCTGCATTACGTGAACATGACAATCTAATACATGTTAACAGGGCACATAAAATACTGTAGGTATCTGACAGCAGTTGCGGTATGTCTTTTGTTATGTGTTGAGCGAAGTCTTTATTTGCTTTATCACCAATTTTTGTGTCAGAATGCAAATAACCTTAATCCCCTTAAAGAACTCCCAAAAGGGCAAGCGAACGACACAAAACAAATCATACGACCTTTAATTTCTACAACAACGGGCGGCATGCGTCACAGAAACTATCGGCTATCTAAACAACCAACGCTATTTTACACGTGTCCGGCGGAAGTTGGTTGAATCCGTTCCATAGTTTCTTTGTCCACAAAACGGAGACTGTATCAGCTTTAAACGGGGCTAGTAAACATGAAGCATCATAACCACTCAGATTACTATCTCAAAGACGCAAACTAAGATGTCAAGATTATGCTTATTTACTTGGAATTACAACAAAAATATCCCAGAAACCCCCCTAACCTGACATCTATTGTTTAACCTGCTGCTTAAAACCGTTTTCGATCACAAATACCTTAACCGGAAAGAAAGATCAACATAGATTTTTAAATTTTTCAAGGGCTGTCTCACACGACGTTTCACTTCACAATCATTACAAAATGATTTGTTGATAACGACGCGAAAACAATTTTCAAAGCACAAAATCGGGCGATAAACATAAAGTATAGTTAAATAGACTTTGTCTAACGGTTACCTGTTTGACTGCAAGAGACGAGTTGCTCTGGTTTCTATTCAACATCCCTTTTCTCGACCGGTCGCTCTGCCCCTCCTGCAATGGCAACAGTAGAGTTAAGTACATTAGATCAAAGTCACTCCCGTATCTCATATAATCTTAGAGAATTGTGTATGTGTTTGGGCATCTATTAACCGTTAACAGTTTATATTTTATCCCTTACAATGATCAGCTTGAATAACTCACTTTTGTCATCGGCTCAATGCATATAAAACACAAAAATGACACAACTAAAAATAAATATAAAGCTAGAGGCATCATAACCGAAAGAAACAAAGAATTTAAAGATTCATAGTGGTTAATTATCGGCTAAATATGAAAACTTGCATCAACTTATACAATTGAATTATTATATTTTGAACTAAAAACTATGCACAAATGTAACCTGAACACCATTTGTGCTTCACTAACTTTGCATAATGTATGTCATAAAGGCATCGTTTCTAAAAACTGAAATATATTAAGTAAAATCATCAAAAATCGTATAGAATTATTAACCTTGAGAGGTTTCAGCAAAATGATGCACCTCATGGCTATTTGCGCCATTAGGCACATAATAGCCCCGTAATCATCTTCATATTCCGACCCTAATAGCCGCAACTTGTGGGTTATCTTCATATTCCGAATCCCTCTTCCTTTTCCTACTTCCACCCACATCTGCATCCTCTCACATCACACACACCCCTCAAATCACGCTGTCCCTCATCATCCTCTGTATACAACACAAACACCCTTTCATTGTAATCGATACCCACGTCATAAAATCAAGTCATTTGCATAAGAAACTACAAATTCGAAAGAAAAAAAAACGAAATTTTGATTCTTTTTTTTCATACCTGCTTCTTTAATCAGGCAACTTTATCAATAATTTAACACCTATAAACACATCATTTATTTAAATCAAGTCATTTGTATAAAAAACTACAACTTAGAAAAGAAAAAAAAACCTAAATATTTATTTTTTTGCATACCTGCGTCTTGAAGCATCCAACCTTTTTGATACACAAATCTCCCAACAATCTTCCAGCACCAAAAACATCCAAAAGTCAAAACTTTAATTTTTGCTCCTTGATAAATTGCTACTGAATCTCAAAGCACAAAGAAAAGCCCTAAAGATCAAACCCTAATACCTCAATTTTGATGGTCTCATTTGACTGTGCCAGTGTGTTGATTGGGTGGATGAATCTGAAAAAGTGGAGATGGAGGAGGTGTTATCATACGCATAGATATTTTGGGTACACAAAATGGGTCAATGCATGGGTTGGGCTAACACAACTGGGCTGGACAATTAACAGTTGTTTGCGTGAACAGCAGAGAACATCTCTAATTACACATACATACAGTAGAAGCTACAGTGCTTCTACTGTACAATGGTTTAGGCCTGGGCTCCCAATTTAGGCCGGCCCAATTTTTTTTTCTTTTTTTTAATTTTTGGCACAAAATAAAGAGAAAAAAATATTACAAAAGTACCGATTCAACTTTAAAATAATCGACATAGTCACAAACGTACAACTTTAAATTGCATTAAACAGTGTCATTTAAAAAAAAACAAAGTTTTAAACATGAGGCCCAACACATAAGCCCATATAAAAAAAACAAACTATTAAACATGAGACAAAAAAAAATCGCAAAAAAAAAAAAAACAAAAAAAAGTATAATTTTTTTTACCGCCCCGCAAATGGTTTGGGCCTGGGCTCCCACTTTGGGCCGGCCCAAATTTTTTTTTTTTAAATTTTTTGGCACAAATTTTTTTTTTTAATTTTTGGCACAAAATAGAGGGAAAAAAATATTACAAAAGTACCGATTCAACTTTAAAATAATCGACATAGTCACAAACGTACAACTTTAAATTGCATTAAACAGTGTCATTTAAAAAAAAACCATATAGCAAAAAAATACAAAGCTTTAAACACGAGGCCCAACACATAAGCCCATATAAAAAAACAAATTATTAAACATGAGACAAAAAAAATATCGCAAAAAAAAAAACAAAAAAAAGTATAATTTTTTTTACCGCCCCGCAACAACGCGCGGGACATAAACTCATATAAGGAAAAAAAACAAATTATTAAACATGATACCGAAAAAATAAACCTGCACAAAAAAAAACATATAACCAAAAAAGAAACCTTTAAACATGAGGCCCAACACATAAGGCCATATAAGAAAAAAAAACAAACTATTAAACATGAGACCGAAAAAATAAACCCGCACAAAATTAAAAAAAAATATAATAATAATAACAATGGCCCGCAACAACGCGCGAAAAATTAACGTCCCGCAGCAACGCGCGGGTAACCTTGCTTGTAAAACATACATTTTGCATTGTACAGTAGAAGCTACAGTGCTTCTACTGTACAATGGTAAATCATTTTGGGCATGGGCTCGTTTTTATATCGCAATTAATGAGATAATCTAGATCTTTTGTTTGGGCAATTGTTATTCATTTTGTAACATAATGAGCAATAAATTACAAAAAATAGAATCTGCATAAATCAAGTTTGAGCCAAAAAAAGAATTAAAAGAAAGGGTAATATAGGATTGACTTTATTTTTGTGGGCCAACATGCCATTGATTATTGCGTTTTGAAACATGTGGACTCTATCCTAGATTCATACAAAAAGTTTTGTATCCCTCAACACGCTAACTAATCTTTTATGTGAAAAATATCCTAAACACCATAACGATGATTATTCACGTTTTAAACGTGATAAGGAGATAATTTTGGATGTTAACGCAAATACAAACACCCCCTTAGAGAAAGCAAAGAATCCAATAAAGGGTTAATTCCATATATGTCCAATTGAAACCTTAAAATGTTTTATGGGTGAAGTTTAAAATACGCAACAAACTTTTTCAAAAAGAACGAAATACGTAATTTACTAAATATAGTACTAGAATTGCCAAATAACTTTCAAATTTTGATAAACGATATACGTATATAGGGTTTTAGGTCATAAATTTGACTTGTTTTTGACGGTTCTTTTCAAAAATTACAGAAATGGTCCCTGTGATTCGCTTTGGACTTTCACTGTTAGTCCTTTCAATTTTTTTTCAATTAAAATTTTTTTCCACTTAATTTAATTTTAAAAATCACTTATTTTTTAAAATACTTTTATTTTTCATTTATCCATACACTATTTTTTTTACACTTATTATATTTTTTTTCCACTTATTCATACACTAATTTTTTTTATACTTATTACACTTTTTTTTAGAATTTTTTTTTAAATTATTTGTGTTCAACTTCTTTCACAACTATGATCCAAATGTGAAGTAAATTTTTGATGTTATATGTGACTTATATTTTTTTTAAGATGTTTTTTTTCTATAATTTTAATTGTTAACACCCATCATGTGGAAAAAAAATCCAACTGGCAACGTTTAAAATAAATCTTTTAAATAATATAAGTACTGAGGGGTGTTTAATTAGTCAAATTTAAGTAAGTTGCTAAAAAAATAAAGAAAACTATTCAAAATTTATGCACATGAGGGTGCTTGTTGTGAAAACAGTTTTAGCTAATATTGTTATTTATTTTTCTAAAAAATGTGTAAATAGTATAAAAAAATTAGTGTGTATGAAAGTGAGATAGATAAAAAATAAAATTAAGAAGTGTAAAAAAATAGTGTATGAATAAATGAGAAAAAAGAATATTTAAAAATATTAGTGAAAAAAATTTAGTAAACAAAAAAAGTTAAAGGTAACCTAACAGTGGAATGTCCAAGTCGAATACACGGCATTTCTGTTATTTTTGAAAATGAAAACCGGCCAAAATTTTGGTCAATAGTCGGTTCATATCTATATATATCGTTCAAATTTGAAGTTAATTGGACAAATTCTTAGTACTGTATATATAGTAGATTACGTATTTCGGATCTTTTTAAAAACGTTGGTTGGTATTTTTAAACTTCACCATGTTTTATTTACCCAATCAAAATTCATAATGTCATATATATCCAACTTTAACATCATATTTGTCATATTTACCAATTTCATTATAAAATTAATTTAAAATAAATTTTCATTCATTAAATTCCCATTATACCCTTTAAAAATATAAGGGTGCGTTTGGTTGCAGAATTTTTTTGTTTGCTGAAGATAGTTTTCCCTGAACGTTGTCCTTAGATCTTCATAGCTATCAATCGACTCTTTTGGTAACTTGTCAAACCAAACTCTAGCATTCCCGGTGAGGGTTGAGTTGAACATGTAACACCATGTCGGCATTGCCACCCTTCTGTTTTTGCGGCCGATTGAAATAACTTTAGGTGATCTTCCGGATCTCCGCTTCCGTCGTATGTTTTGACATGGCTGGGCATCCTAGTCCTCGGGAGACTAAAGTGCCGGATCCGTGGTGTGAAAGGATTTCTTTCCTCACATGTCCAAGGCTGATAGAGATCATCTTCATAGGTGTTTGATTTCTGCCTTCTTGACTTAGATTTCCAGTGACCTCCGTCACTGTCCTCACTTTCTGAGTATTGGCTAGTCGTACGAGATTTTTGTTGACGCCTTCTTGTTTCAACTTCAGTTCTTTTTGCTTGGGGACTTCGCCGACGACTATCAGAACGTGCGGATGTAGCTGGCTCCTTTCTTCCCAACCTATTAAACACGCCCCCTTCTCTCCGCGGCCGGGGCTGCGGTGAGGGGGATCTGTTCTTCTTGAGTCTTTTGAATACACTGGCGTGCGGTGATGGGCTTCGGGAATACCTGTCTCCGTGCCTTCTTCTAGGTTCTGTTCGGGCGGTTGGTGTCTTTGATTCAGAGTAGTGCGATTCTTCGCCATAGATCAGTCGTGCTTTTACCGCGTTGAGTTTGTCTTTCTGCTCTTTTTCTTTTTGCATCTTTTCAGCGATGAGCGGCAAAAGTTGATGATAATTTTTGTCGCACACTTCCCTAAGAATCTCGTCAGACATAGGTTCCTCAAGACCCTGGGGACCATTCCTTCCCCCAGTGTTCCTCACGGCGGACGTGGGATTGTTTGTGATTTGTTCGTGAGTGCTCATGGTGAGTTTTTAGGAAAACGTGGTTGCGTAAGCGTCCCACGGATGGCGCCACTTGTTAGTACAAAATTCGTGTTGGGCTTGGTAGCGTGTCAAGTCTCTTGTCGGGTCGGGCCTTCAAGTGACTTGGATGCTGGATCTTGTACTAGAGCAAGAGAAGTGATGATTTTCTGCACAATTAAAAGTAAACCGTTAGCCTTACCGTGGGGACGGACCCCACGATTAGACTCCGGCGTGAGAGTAAGTATTCATATTGTCAGAGTATGTGTCAGATAGAATAAGAATAATTGTGTACCTTTTGGGATGTATTGTGACCCCTATTTATAGGTGTCTAGTACTAGGGTTTCCTAGTATTTCGGTTACTTTAGTAGTGGCCGGAGTGGGTCCCTTGTCGGGCAAGGGTCCGCGACAATCGTGTTGAACGGACGCAGATGTTCTGCGGACGGATCGTCTTATAGGTGGATCCGCGGACGGATCGTCTACAAGTGGATCCGCGGACGGATCGTCTACAAGTGGATCTGCGGACGGATCGTCTACAAGTGGATCCGCGGACGGATCGCTAGGTTCAGGGTCGAAGCCCATGCGAGTTTGGGCTTTACCATGGCCTGTTATTGATAGGTTTAGCCAAAAAGCCCAAGTGATAATGTGGCCCAAGCCCAGAGGCTTGGTATACCCATTATACGTCATCAAGTCCCCCCAGTCTAGTATGATATTGCCCGTGGGTTATTTCCTGCGTGCGGTGATCAATGCTAGACTTTTACTTTATTTCCTCCTTGCGTTCTGTTTTTGTGCTGTACGTCTTCTGAGTTGGTGACGCTTCAATTACGTGGAGCGTTGCTGTCCTTTTATCTTCTGGCTTGTGGCAGCTTTTCACCAGTTTCCATGCGCTTTTCTATCGTCGATTAGGCAAGTGGCACACACGTGGCGTCATCCAAGTATCGGTAGGAGTAACTATCCCAAAGTATAAATACCCCTTGTTTTTACTGTTTTTTCTCTTCACGAAATCTTTCCACCTCCATTGTTAATTTCTTAGCTTTTACCTCTTACTCCTCGTGCGTCACTTTCCTCGTTTTCAATTTTTCGAGATTCAGGTTAGCATCTATCTTGGTTGTTCTTCAAAATGGCTAATAAACATTCTATTATGACCCGAGAAATGGTAGAGAGCTTTTGCGATAGTTATTATATTCCCGATGAAGTTCATCCTACCGCGCCGGGGCGAGATAGGACTATCACCCAATTTCCTGAGGGTAAAGTGGGTGTCTATACTAGGTTATTTGATTACTGTGGCTATAGGATTCCTCTTACCAAATTTTTTGTATCCGTCCTCAAATATTTCCGTATACATATTTCTCAATTATCCCCCTTTGGTGCTGCTCGTATATCTCATTTCGAGGTTTTGACGCGCGTACTTGAACTTGGCCCATCGGTATCTGTTTTCCGTGCATTTTATACGCGTATGTATAGTGACGGATTGTTTTCATTTGCGAAACGTTCTCTATCGGCTCCTTCTTGTCTCTCGAAGCCTCCAGATTCTATTAAGAACTGGGCGGACCATTTTTTCTGGGTTGATTCCCGAGTGTTTCCTATCTCCGTTCCTTTGTATACTGGGGGCGTGTTGGAGAAGGATCCGGCTCCCCATCTCACTGCTCGTCAAGAGCAGGCTGTTCGGATTCTTTCTTCTAATAAAGCTCCCTTCCGGCGGTATCCGGAATGCTTTTTAGCTCTTGTGGGTTTAAGTCCTTACTATCCTTTTGGTGAAAATACTTATCCAGCTTTTGAGGGACCTGATAGAAAGGGTGGGTGAAAATACTTGGCCCTTGTGGGAATGCTTTCCCCCCTTTTTTTATGTATTTTTTGTGTATGGTGTTTAGTCTTGATTTTTATTTTGCAGACATGGGCTTGCTTGACTATATCAGGACCGCTGACCCCCGGAAGGTGCAAGCGGTAGAAGTTCAGAAAGGGGAGGAGCAAGTGACGTTGTTTGATAGTATAAAGCATTGTTTCGTTTCCCTAGATGCTCCTGCTGTGGCACATCAAGCAAGCGGTAGTGGCTCTGGTGTTGGTGCTGAGGTATCTGCTCCTTCCGTGGAAGGGAATGTTGTTGAAGAGAATGTTATTCCGGAGAGTGCCTTCTTGAATCCAACAGACCCGGAATTTGATGTGACTGTGGCTGAGAAAGATGTTGCTCAGAGGCAGCCGGAGAAGGCCAAGAGAAAGAAGTTGTTGAAGCGAAGCGACCCTCTTCCTGCTAAAAGATTGAGGACGGACCATCCTAGCCTAGCCTCTGGGACGGGTGGGAAGTCGCTTGCTAGTCTCAGGCAGTCCCTCCCGGAAGGCTCCCTTGCATTAGGGGCTTCTTCTCCAATGGACATCCCCACCCATGTTACCGTGCCGAGGTATATTCATGCTTGCCATTTTTCTTTGATTCTTTCTGTACCTGTACTTAACACTATTCTTTTTTGCTAGTTCCTGTGCCGCGGATGCCCCCGTGTACACTGCTGCTGATACTGTGACTTCTAGCCGAGGCAAGACGCTTGTCTTACCCACGTCGGGCGTGGGTGGGTCTTCCCAGCCAGAGACATCGGAGGAGTCGACTGACTCGTTCTATGAGACGGCCGTCTTGAACTCTGAAGATGCCAAGCGTTGGTATATTCCTCGCTGGAACATAACCAACGACTCTCTGCTAGATGACGGCTTTTCTTGTCGAACGTTGGTTGATCGCGTCGCTCCCCCCGGCTTTTTCTCCACACTCCGCAATATGGATTATGATCAATTGTTTGCGGAGTTTAATGTTGGTGTGCGGCTGGCAGGATTTGTTCTTGGGTCGCGCGAGGTAGAGGTCACATGAATTGATACATGAGCTGGAACTTAAAGAAAGCGTGGATATGTATGATGCGGGGTGTGCTTCTTAGTGAAAAAAGATGATGAGTTGCCAGGTTGATATCTTTGTTGATGGAGAAGGAGACGGAGTTCCGCGGAGGTTCCTTCGTCTCCGTGATCAGGTCTTCTGTTTTGGCGGCGGGGGAAATCTTCTTTGAGTGCTGAGGTTTATTGTCGGGCTCTTAAGAGTGACGTTTCACAAAGGACACTGGAATCTCTTCTTGATTTCCGTGCTTCACACCTCAAAGTCCTCTCTTGATGACTTAATGCTGCTGTGATGAAGCCAAGAACTTGATTTCCTCCTGTCTCCGAGAAAAGAGACTTGTCTTCGAGGTATGATTTTTCCCGTTCTTACGGGTTTTTTTTTTTTTTATTTTTTTACTTAAAATCCATTTTCTTGCAGGTTTCTACTGTTAATTCGCTTTTGCGTGATTTTAAAAGAAGATGGAAGCCCAGCAGAAGAACAAGCTCAGGAGTTGTTACAATAGTGTAGCGACTTGAGGGCACTCGTAAGGGAGGTACGGTCGTCTGGAGGGTATTTTACCCTGCTTACCTGGAATGCTCTAGCTGGACGAGATGGCTGCTGGACCCACGGGAAGGAACTAGCTTGGTTAAATGTTTTGAAAATCCCATGGTACAAGGACATTTTGGGTCATGCTTTAGGTCGAGCCGTGGATTATGGTATGCAAGAGGGTTTAGCGGCCAGACATGAACATGGAATTGCTGGAACTCCACTTTCCGCCGTCGTGGCATACGCTCTTGAGACTGCCAAGAACAACTATTTTGATGCGGTAAGAGCTCTTGAAGAAGCGGATTTTCCCTTGATTCATTTGTTGAAGTCCAAGAAAGATTCCGGGATGGATGAGGTCTTAGATTGTTTTTTACTGGACGGATCTTTGGCAAATCTCCCTGAAGCTGCTTATCTTCGGCCATGCCTCGAGCAACTCTCCGTCCCCATCTATTATGCCAATGTGAATGCTGTTGTTGGAGAGACCTCTTTATCCTTTGCACTTCTTAATGTTCACAACCGTGCCGAGGGTGCGAGGAAGCATGCCACAGCTCTTCGTCGGTTAATGGTGGATATAGTTTCTCATCCTTTGTCCTCTCAGAATTTATTGGGTGAAGCTAGCACATCTGCAGTTGCTTTCTATGTTGATGATTTAGACACGGATGAAGATTTGGGAAGTGTGGTTTGTATGCCCCACCTTGAAGATCCTCGTTTTGAGATTTTGCCGTGACCATACATGGTTTATTTTGTATGCCGTGGCCGTATGTGGCCATTGCGGCTTTGTTGTAAATTGACATTAACTTTGTAAGTTTAATATCTTATTTGTACGGATTCGTGTAGGTCCGTACCATAACACGCTTTTTGGTGCTATGTTCGCTATCTTTGTCTATTACTGGTGTACCTTCGTAAATAGATAGTCTTATGAATATTTGTGGGTTATTCTCCCGGTGCCGAGATTGCAATACCTCTTACGTGCCTGAGCTAATTTTGAGGTTGCTCAACCTTTATTATACGGGATAATATTTTTGTGGAGCATGGCTCCGTGCAAGCATGCTTTAACAATTAATATAACTTTGCAAAGTAAAGATAAATTAAAATTTAAAACTTGTGAGGGTAGCTAATCCCCACTTTTTTTATTGAAATTCAAAATATGCGAACAAATACAAATATTGCCCTTCGGAGCATCATGTGCCGGGCGAATTCTTACATTTCATGTATATAACATTTTTTGAGATTACAAATGTTCCACGTTCTTGGCATGTCATTTCCTTTGCGGTCTTTTAGCTTGTAAGCCCCCTTTCCAAGTGATTCTTTAACTTCGTATGGTCCCTCCCACTTGGGTCCAAGTTTACCTCCGTCCTGGGCATGACTTGCTTCATTGCTGCGGTAGACCATTTCGCCCGGTTTGAAGCTTGTTCCGCGGACTCTTGAGTTGTAATACTTTTCCATCTTTTTCTTGCTTTTTGCTTCTTGTATGGCTGCTTGCTCCCTTCTTTCTTCTATCAGGTCTAAGTTGATCCCCAAAGCTTCGTTGTTATTAGCCTGATCCACCTCCGTGGTCCGAAGTGTTGGCATGCCTATTTCCGCCGGTATGACCGCTTCCGTGCCATATGTTAACGAGAATGGTGTTTCCCCGTTACTTGACTTGATCATTGTACGGTGAGCCCATAGGACGTGCGGAAGTTCTTCCAACCAATCTTTACTTCTTTCCTCAAGCCGTGCTTTTATTCCTTCCCCTAAGCTTCTATTTGCTCTTTCAACTAGACCATTTGCTTGCGGGTGTTTCACAGAGGCGAAGCATTGGCGGATGCACAGTTTCTCACACCAATCTTTAAATGGATTGTCACGGAATTGCTTTCCATTGTCTGATATGATTTCTCCTGGTAGGCCAAACCTACAGACAATGTTATCCCATACGAACTTCTTCACTTGATTGCCCGTGATGGTTGCGACAGCCTTTGCCTCGATCCATTTGGTGAAATAATCGATGGCAACAATTAAGAATTTGACTTTACCTGGTCCTTCCGGGAAAGGTCCGGCTATGTCTATCCCCCACTTATAAAATGGCCATGGGGACGTGATGGGGGTCAAGTTCTGCTGCGGATTTCTTGGGACGGGGCGGTGCACTTGACAGTCATTGCACTCCCTTACTAATTTCCTTGCATCCATATGCATTGTCGGCCAGTAATACCCGGTTTGGATTGCTTTGGCGACCACCGATCTGGGGCCGGAATGCATGCTGCATGACCCCTCATGTATCTCTCTTAGGACATAGTTTGCTTGGAGTGGTCCGACGCACCAGAGCCATGGTCCTAAAAAGGACTTCTTGTACAGGGTTCCATTGATCATGGCATACCTGACCGCTTTCCGACGTACCGCTCTGGCCTTCTTTGTATCCTCCGGAAGGATTTCCTTTGTCTGGTACTCGCATATGGCTGTCATCCATGTGTTACCTTCTTTTTCCACCACGTCAAGAATTTCCTTTTCGTTTATGGACTTTTCCTTCAATTCTTCCACGAGCACCTGTTTGTTAAGATGCGCGAAGCTTGTGGATGCGATCTTGCTCAGGGCGTCTGCTTTCTTGTTTTCACTTCGTGGTATTTGTTTGATGGAAAATTCCTTGAAGCTTTTTGCTAGTGTTTTTACTTTGTTCAAGTACTAGACCATGCCTGACTCTTTGGCGGTGTAAAAACCGTTAACTTGATTGGCCAAAAGTCTTGAGTCAACATTTGCTTGTAAGTTCTTTACACCTATTTGCTCTGCGATCCGGAGACCGGCTATTAGTGCTTCATATTCGGCTTCGTTGTTGGTGGCCTCGAATCTAAACCTCATGGCATATGTAAATTCTGCCCCTTCCGGATTTGTTGGTATCAGACCTGTCCCGGAGCCGTCTACTCAGGACGAGCCATCTGTGAACAAAGTCCACGGCTCCGGTAGTACCTCTGGTTCTGCCATGAGTTCGTCCGGAGACTCTTCTTCCGGTCGTTCCATAATAAAATCCACCAATATTTGGCCTTTGATTGCGGTCCTTGGTCGGTATTAGATGTCGTATCCCTCTAGCTCGAACTTCCACTTCAGCATTCTTCCAGATATTTCCGAACTTGACAACAGTTGCTTTATCGTGCTATGTTATTACAACGACCGGAGTGCTTGGAAGTAAATCTTTTCAATCGTTGCTTGCACTGAGCAAGGCTAACACAACTTTCCATAGGGGTATATTGACTCCGGCCTCGTACAGTTCGCTTACAAATATACTGGTATCTGCCTGCCTTCTCTGTCCGTCATTAAGACCGCGCTAATAGCTTCTTTTGCTGCAGCCAAGTATATGATTAACTCCTCACGTTCCCTTGGAGCGGTAAGTGTTGGGAGTACCGCAATAAGTTTTTTCATTTTTTTAAAGGCTTCTTCGGCTTCTGGTGTCCATTAAAAATCGCTCTTTTTTGTGCAATTTTTCAAGGTTTTGAAAAAAGGTAACGATTTTTCTGCTGATTTTGACAAGAATCTGTTTAAACTTGCTAATTTTCCATTTAGCTTCTGCACGTCCTTAATGCATCTCGGAGATGGCAAGCTGAGGACCGCGTCTGCTTTATCCGGACATGCTCTCAACCCGTTGGTGCTTACTTTGTAGCCTAAAAACATTCATTCCTGCACTCCGAAAGTGCATTTTTTGGGGTTCAATTTCATGTTTATCTGTCGAAGGGTTTTGAATGTTTCTGTTATTCTCGAGATTTCTTCCTTCGTGCGGCTCTTTTATAACCAGGTCACAGACATAGACCTCCAGGTAACGTCCAATTTGCTTTGAATGCCTTATCACTAATCATTGACATGTGGACCCGACATTGTATTAGACCAGAACGGCATTTTAAATAGGCAAAATATTTCCATGCTTATTATGAACGCCGTTTTTTTTCTTCATCCTCTTTCGCCATCTTAATCTGGTGGTACCCCTTGTATGCATCCAAGAAACATTTGAAAGAATACCCGCAGAGGGACTCCACCTTCCAGTCTATTTCCGGTAATGGATAACAATCTTTGGGGCATGCGTTGTTAAGATCTTTGAAGTCCACACACATTCGCCAAGTTCCGTCATGCTTTTTGACCATTACCGGATTAGAGAGCCAACTGTGATAATGGACCTCCCTTCATTTATTCCACGACCACTTAATTTTTTCCACTTCTTCTTGGATTGCCTTATTTCTTTCCGGTGCCTGTCCTCTTTTCTTTTGCCTAACCGGCGAATATCCCTCCCGGATATTCAAGCGGTGTTCCGCGATGTTTCGTGGGACGCCCGTCATATCGGCTGGCTTCCAGGCAAAAATATCCAAGTTTTGTTTGAGCAAGGAACATAGTTCTTTGCGTCCTTTTTCTGTTAATGTTGATCCTATGGCCACTGTCTGTTCAGGGTACTCCGGGTGAATTGCTATATTTATTTTCTCTTCCAGTACTTGGTTTGATGCGGGAGTCTGGGTGCTAGGTCCGGAGATCATAGCACATTCCATAGGAATGACTCTACTACTTTGTAGCGTTACCGTGCCGCCTTCAACGGGAAATTTTAACATTCCGTGCGCTGTTGACGGTACGGCTCGGATTTTCCTTATGCCCGGCCTGCCTATTATTGCATTGTGTTGGGACGGTGACCTGATAACCATGAAGTTCATCCAAGAGGAGGTGGAGTGTACTTCATCACCTATTTTGACTAGCAAGGCTATCTGGCCTAGTGGCCAAATGGTCTCTCCACTGAATCCGATAAGGTGAGTGGTGGCCGGAACCATTTGATCCCTTATCTCTTTGCGGAGTTTTATGAAGCAATGTTCATACAAGACTTCTGAGGATGCTCCGCCGTCAACATATTGCACAAAATGCCCGCCCATTTCGGCTTCGATGATCATTGGGCCCTCCGTCCCGTCTTCTTCCCCCAGAGGTGGAAAAGACATTGCCGTCTCCGGAGAGAAGCTTTGGGTAATCCTGGGCTTGGCCACTCTTTCCCATGGTTGGATCATCAGTATAGTCAGAGGTTTATCCTTTCCGGACACTTCCCCTTTTTTCGGTGCTTTCGGCTTGTCGTTCTGTTTTAATTCCTTGATGAATTGCGACAATTTTCCGACCTTGATCATTTCATCTATTTGCTTTCTCAGCTGCATGCATTCGTCTGTGCTATGTCCAGTATCAGAATGAAATTCGCCCAGTACTTGTTCGGATCTCTTTTTTCCACGGAGTTACCATTGGGTTGGTGGAGCTTTTGCTTTAAACTTTCCTTTTTCCAGTGTCGAAAAATTTCTTTGGCGTATTTGTAAGGAGTGAGAGATCGCATCTGGCTTTACGATCCGGTCTTGTTTGTTTTTGAATCCTTTCCTTGAATTCGGTTTGTTCCCCCCTTCTGCAGTTTCCTGGATGAAGGTGCTTTTCTTGGCCCGTGGCTGAGTGCAGAAACTTCCCCTTTGTAGGAAGGACGTAGTCATTCTATACCATTTTCGTCCATTAGATCTCGGAAATTCTTTCATATAGACGCCTTGATTAACCCAGGCGATAGGGTTATTCATTGCATAAACCAGTGATTCTCATGCATTTCCGGAGCTCCTTCTACGTCTAGGTACGTCTGCCTTATTATTCCTTTCCATGAAGTCTTTCGAGATTCTCCGTTCTTTGGCTTGATGTGGTTGTATCGCCACCGGGATCCTTGATATGCTTTTGTTTGCTGAAGATGAATTTTCTAAACGCGTCCTTGATTTCATTAGTATCGATCGACTCTTTTGTAGTTGTCAAAACCAAACTCTGGCATTCCCGGTAGTGAGGGTTGCGTTTATGAAAATATGACACCATGTCGGCATTGGGCCCAACCTTCTATTTTTACGGTTCCGATGAAAATAACTTTAAGTGATCCTCCGGATCTCCACTTCCATCATATGTTTTGACATGGCTGGGCATCCTAGTCCTCGGGAGACTAAAATGCCGGATCCGAGGTGTGAAAGGATTTCTTTCCTCACATGTCCAAGGCTGGGAATATCATCTTCATAGGTGTTTGACCTTTGCCTTCTTGACTTAGATTTCCAGTGACCCCCCTCACCTTCTGCACTTTCGTATATTGGCTAGTAGTTATGAGTTGTATCCCCTTTTGTTGACGTCTTCTTGCTTCTACTTCAGCTCTTTTTGCTTGGGGACTCCGTTGACGACTATCAGGACGTGCGGATGTAGCTGGCTCCTTTCCTCCCAACCTATTAAACATGCCTCCTTCTTTCCGTGGCCGAAGCCGCGGTGAAGGGGATCTGTACTTCTTAAGTCTTTTGAAAACACTGGCGTGTGGCGATGGGCTTCGAGAATACCTGCCTCCGTGCCTTCTTTTAAGTTCTGTTCGGGCAGTTGGTGTCTTAGATTCTGAGTAGTGCGATTCTTCACGGCTTCTTATTTTAATTCCGGACTCTTCACCATAGATCAATCGTGCTTTCACCGCGTTAAGTTTGTCTTTCTGCTCTTTTTCTTTTTGCATCTTTTCGGCGTGCCCCCCCCCACCCAACTTCAGGACAAATGCGGCAAGAGTTGGTCTGATAATTTAATGTAGCAATTTCCCTAAGATCCTCATCCGACATAGGTTCCTTAAGACCCTGGGGACGTCCTTCCCCATGTGTTCTCAGCCCCCCCCCCCCCCCCCCCCCCCCCCCCCCCCCACCCCCCCCCCCCCCCCCATCCCGGCGGACGTGGGTTGTTTGTGTTTTGTTCGTGAGTGCTCATAATGAGTTTTTTTAGAGAGTCGTGGTTGCGTAAGCGTCCCACGGATGGCGCCACTTGTTAGTACAAAATCAAGCATTCAAGTCATTTGGAGGCCCGACCCGACGAAGGACTTTGACACTACCAAACCCGACACGAATTTTGTACTAACAGTCACATTCGCTTCGATTTTCTAACACCGCTGAAGCTTCATCACATGTTTCTTCAACCTTTATTACCTGATTCAATACATAATCGTTTAAGTAATTATAGTACTTATCTATCGCATGCCTGACACCCTGCAGAAAAATCACAGCACTTCAGATTCTTTCATTTAATTGAAGATTATCCGAGACAACTTGCGCCTACTGATAATACGTTTTGTAGAATAGTGCTCCAATTCTGAAGATCTTAACCGTTGAAGAATTCAATAAACGTGAATAATAATCTTCTGGTACACTAAAAAAGATCATAACAAGAAAAAAAATCTTAATACGGATTCCAGTTTAAATTGGTTTAAAGAATAAAAACTACAATATTGCAGAAGTCTAACCTTGTGTCAAACGCAAAAGAAAGCAACTTCAGACCTTCATTTACAAGAAATACAAATCTTTCAAATTTTTGAAATTCCATTGCAGAACAAGAACTTCGAGCCACAACAGCAAGAAGGAATGTGGCCCTACTTATATCAACTTCATTCTGGCAAGAAAACAGATAAATTTAAAGGCGTCAAACTTATAGTAATGACGATATAATTAACAGAAATCATTCGATACAAACACAATGATGTACATTACCATAATCCTAGTTGCAGCAGGTAACTTGTTTAGTGCCATTCCCTTCTTCTCATTAATAGCCTCAGATATTTCTTCTATAACTTTCCAATTCATTACCACACAATTCATATTCATGTCTGGTAATGTTTCTAAAGAAGATCCCTCAGGAATCGCCCCACCGTTAACAGTATTTGAAGACGTGGGGACATTATGTGTACTTTTCCTTGGAAACAGTACACTAATTATCTTCTCTTTAGATTTTCTAAGGTCAACAAATATAGCACAAGCAGCATTGATTTTGGGACTCCCATCTTCTGAACTTATAATCAGCAAAGGATCATCTACGCTGGAAAACGCTTCTGCAACAACTTCTAGATTCAAGTTCAATTCTTGATTCTTACTTTTCCTTAAAAGACAAGATATGAACTTCTTTGGAAGAAAATAAGCATAATTGCCGTAACCTGACAGATGCTGAAGTAGCCTAAGAGAATATTTTGGTAATTTCAGACATATTAGGGACAATATCATAACCATCTTTAATACTAAAAGCGGGTAATAAGAGTCATCAATCTTTGATCTTTGAATCATTCTTATACCAAATTCACTACAGGAGAGAATATCCTCGATTCTTTCAATCATAAGACTTAGAGTCAAAGAAGACTGTCCGACTGATAAAGTTAAAGCAGACTGAATATATGTAAACAATTCAACAAAAGAAGATCTTGTTGTGTAAGATTTTTGTGAAGAGAAAGAATGCATTAAAAAAGACGGTCCAATAGATACCGGAAACTGTAGAGTGATAGGAAACTGGAGGTGGCTCCAAAGCTAGAGTCTAAAGCATGCTGAAGTGCTCAAGAAACAGAAACATCTTTCAGCCCACGATCCCTAATTTCCTCAACAAATGATTTCCATTGAGATTTCAATTTTAGCTTATTAATGAGATTCTTGTAAACTGCTACTGATACTCTTGAATATAGACATATTATAATCACCCTCTCCAAAGCCTTGATTTCAACAGTTTGAAGAATAATCTCCTCAAGTAAGTTCATTGAAAGATCAGTCTCCCTTATAGAAACCAAGTCCTCGTCGACTGATTTTTTCCATTCTAATGGAAACACAATATCAAGGTAACTTAATGAAATCCCAAGGAAATACTGCAACCTCTTTTTATAAGGATTTGTGAGATTATGACACTGAAAGTCTAAAAGAAACTTGGAGACCTCAAAAATGTGTAGGAGAGACGTGATTTGATGAAATGCATAACCATTTGACTTTGACTTATGGAGGGCCTCAAGAGTTTCAAGTACCTTTATACCCACAGAAAGTAATTGGGACTGCCAATAAGAACAAATAGCAGACACCATCTCCCTGCCATCAAAATGTATACGCTTCTCGTCACTCTAAAGACCCTTTTTACAAGTGTTTAAGGAATGGAGGGGGGGTGATGTCTAAGCTTAATAGATGAGCTTATTGAAAAACTGATAAGCTCAATTTATAGGGCTTATGAGCTTAAATATGGTATAAGCTTGAATTGATAAGCTCATAAGGCCATAAAATAAGCTAAAACAAACACCCCCTAACCTTTAGAGATATAGCTTAAATAAATATTAAGTGGGCGTCTCAGATTCTTCTATTTCATTATAGTCAATAGGAAAATTACGAAAAATCTCTTAACAACCACAGAAACTCACATCTTCTTCTTATATATATATATATATATATATATAAACCACTTAAATAAGAATAATAAGAAGATAAACAGCTATAAAACAAACACCCTCTAAACTCAAAAGTAAACACATAACCATCAGTAATATCAGTGATAATAGGTTTATATACATAAGAGTCAACTAATAACAACAGTAAAATGATATACATAAATAAGCAGTTAAGCTTAAAAATAAAGAGTTCATAAATAAGTGTTTGGATTAGCTTATTTAACAAAAAACAGCTAGCTTAAAATATTAAGAAATCCCAAACACCCTCTAAACTCCACAAACTCATAATTTACAGACACGCAGGTCTAAGAATTTTAAAATATATGGTGTTTGTTTCGGCCTATATAACGGGCTTGTGGCTTATTTTGTTTTCAGTATGTTTCATAAGCTCACTTTAAGCTTATATAAGCCGATAAGTTTCAAAATAAGCCACAAAAATTGTGAGCTTATGAAATTAAGCGAAAACCTCATAAGCCATAGCTGCTTATATAGCGAAACAATCACCCCTAGGTTCGATTTTTAAGCACAAAACTGTTTGAGTTATATTTTTATAAAAATTACATACAATAAACAACTCCAACAATAAATTTTATAGAAAAAATGTGACAGTTATTTACATTATTATGTTATAAAAATTTGATTAAAACAAGTAAAAAAGATGACATAAAAAATAGTAAAATAAAGACCTTGTTGTGGTCATCAATAGACCAAATATCAACTTTGTGAAATCAAGATTTTGTTGCTCAGAAACACCTCCTCCCAAACACCCACCTTCCTCCATCATTCACCTACAAGTATGCCAAGAATCAAAAGCACATTTTTGTTGTGTGTAACAAAAAAAACTATTTTAAGGGTTTTGAAATGTGAATGAGATTGGGGATGTGTATTTATTATTTAATAAAGCAAAAGACGACAATGTGCAACTATTTAAGTTTATTGTACAAGTTTATAATGCAGGTCAAGGTTTAGTCCTTTTGTCTTGTATTGGGTTTTGATCATCGTTTCATCTGGTGCCACGTGTTGTCTTTGCATTTGTCTACACGTTTATGCTCCAAAGATGATACAGTAGTATACACTAGTCATTTCTTTTCTTTCTTCTTTTTTTTTCATTTATACTGGTCCATTCCCCCACCCCCCCCCACCCCCCCCCCCCCAATGGTAAAAAGTTTGAAAATAGCATTTATTTTCATATTTGTGCCAACTTAAAAACACTTATATTTGTTTTACATGAATTCAACAACGTACTTTTAAAATTTGTTCTGAATTAACCAACATAATAACCGACTACCGGGACTATAGCACTTTTATTTTCCAGCTGTGTTTTTTTTAATATTAATTCTAGTTAGTATTTTAAATTACAACTGTGTTTCCACTATATTAAAATTAACTATATAATGATATTTTTTTTCACCTATCTTTAGTTTCATTTTAATTCACTTTTTTTATTAGTTTTCTCTAAAAAAAACTTTCGATCTCAGTTGAACTGGTGAAACTAGCCGACTTCATTGGATAAATACTCTAGACGGGTCGTATTCAGTATCATATCAGGAACATCTATGTCGTGTCCTCACGTGACCGCCTTGTTGCGTACGGCTCATCCAACATGGTCCCCCGTGTAATAAAGTTGGTTACATATGACTACTGCTAAGTATTTGGACAACATTGGTGAGAATATTACAGATCTTGCTACTGGTGAACAATCCACACCATTTGTTCATGGATCAGGACATGTAGATCCAAACAGAGTTCTTAATCCAGGGTTGGTGTATGATGCTAGTGTTGAAGATTATGTTTCATTCCTTTGTGCTATTGGATATGATTCTAAGAAAATAGCAACTTTTGTGAAGGATCCGGACGATTGTAGTGTAGGGAAATTAAGTGGTCCTGGTGATCTAAACTATTTACCTTTGGCGGTTGTGTTTGAGAAAAAAGATGGTGTCATGAAGTATTAGAGGACAGTCAAGAATGTTGGTGATGTCGACTGTGTTTATTTTCTTTCTTTTGGTTTATGAAATCAAAATAATGTATAATTTTGTGTGAAAATTAGGTTTGTAACACAGATATTTATTACTTTTGAAGTTAGATTATGGGTTTGTAGTTTAAAAAGGTTTGCAGAGACATCAAAGATAAACCATGAAAACGCAAACCAGGGATATTGAATTTTGTGGGAAAATTATGGTTTACGAAGAATTTTGTTAAAAAAAGAAAAAGAAATCATAAGTAAAATAAAAAAGGAAGAAGAAAGGGCAAGTTAGTCATTTTATATTATAACTAGACAATCCACATGAGCAAGAATTACACATGTGGCATTTTTTAAAGTACAGGAATATAAAAATATGCTCTTAGAAATTAGAGCCTGGTTACCTTGGTTTTTTTTGGCACAGACAAACAAGTCGTTGTTGAAGTAATGTAATAAAAAAGTAGGGTTTCATGTCGGCCACAAATTTAAAGTACAGTACGTGGCTATTTTCAGCTTTTTTTTTAGCTTTTACCCTTTTTACTACTTGTATCATTTTGAATGTTTTGTTGTTTCTTTTAACTATTTGAATGCTCCCAGAATCAACATTTCATGTACTGAAACAAGTAAGAGCAACAAATTTTGCAAAAGTTCTCAATGAATAAACAATTACAGAGTATATATAAACTAGTGTAAGACCGTGTAATACACAGGTAGTTTTCAATGTCTTTTTTTATTGTAATAAAAGAAAAAATGTTAGACTATTAACTTTGGATGTTGATTCAAATGTCGAAATTTACGATTTTCTTTATATCATCTCATGTTATTGTTAACATAAACTAAAAAACAATTATAATAGGATGGGACAAATAGGGTTTGTGAATATATGAATTTGGGAAAGTGTTTAGAAGATGATAAAATGTACGAAACATAATTTCATGCATAGGGTTATTGATGACGTATAGGGCGGATCACGCCCTATAAACTTTGACGGAACAGCAAGAAGACGATAATGCCCAGAAACCAAAGAAAGATATCGTTACACGCTCAATACTGCGACATAAAGATCGGACGGGGTATACATAACCGCCGTTCAGGTCTATCTTACGGAATACTCTTCTATGGCTAAAATAACTGACTGCACTCTGTGTCACGAACCACGTGAACCGCCCAAACGAAAAACGACAGATACACTAGATAGGAGTGCATGCCAAGTTTTTCCTAAACAGCATAGAATCGGTTATCCGTGATAGTACGGCCGGAAGGTACAACCACAAGTTAAATAGTTACAACAAGAATGCTCGACTGATAAGAGAGCGACATCACAGGCAGGCTATT
Source organism: Tanacetum coccineum (assembly GCA_026074375.1). Taxonomy (NCBI): domain Eukaryota; kingdom Viridiplantae; phylum Streptophyta; class Magnoliopsida; order Asterales; family Asteraceae; genus Tanacetum; species Tanacetum coccineum. Next base: position 111,151 of record BQNB010001567.1, on the reverse strand, counting down.
AACCAACGAGTAATAGCAAGACCCTGCATACGTCATCCCCGGATAAAGACAAGAAAGGACTCACTATAAATACCAAACTCTTTGGTATCATATGGCAGGTTCTTTCACACACATACATTACTACTCTCACTCGATATCAATCTTATACCACCCATTCAATACTAATTCTCACGCCCTAGGTCAATCGTGGGATCCCCTCCCATGGTGAGACAAGCGGTATTGTTATCTTAGCAGTCTGCAAGCTCAAGATACTACCCAATTGACCCTAAACCTACCCCGCTAAGAGACAACTCATACTCTTTATTTAGTCTTAAGTGATACCGCTCTAGCATTATATCATCGAGTGGCGTCATCCGTGGGACAAGTACACAACTACATCCTAAGAACATGTGCCCCGCTATGGAAGAAACCCCCAACGCGGACAGATCCGTTCGTAATACTTTTAACCGGGAGGAAGGAATCCCGCGAGATTTCCCCACCAGCTCAATTACGCCGCTAGCCATGCGTGAGTTCTATGAAAAGCATTATGCGCAAATATTATCATTTATACCTGATGTGCGGTTATTGTAAACGCAAAAGTTTTATAACTCCCTAGGCAGAGTACCTAATCGTTGTAGTGTAGTATAGGCAAGAATCGGGGGGTTGTTATCGTTCTCTAGGGGAATAGTTTGTGAAGGCTTGAACTAAATGTAACTAAGGTCTAAGGGTTGAGAGACGAATTATTTTTGTATTTTTATGTTTTTAAGAAAGCAAGTAAAATCTTGGGTTTGAAGGGGGTTTGTTTTAAACTACTTAAACTAATAAACTAAATTAAATCTAAACTAACTGTGTGAAAATCATCGTATAAGGTATGCAAAGTGTATTCACTTAATTCATGCACTACTCTTTAGTGTGATCTCCATAATTTCCTATTACCACCACCTTATGATGTAGTGTGTAAGTATCTTTATTCATGAAAGGATTACAAACAAACACGCCATCCTATGTATGATTCGTTAAGGCACGCACAAGTAAGGTAGTATGAAGCTATTACAAGGCCCATAAAAAGTTATGTTAATGTAATCATTACACTAAAAGGTGATCTAACCATATTAGATAAGGTAGTATGATGACTATTGCGATGGTTCCTTTTACATGGTCACGTTTACCCTAGACGTCTCGCAAGTAATTAAGAAGCTAGTTTTCTAGAGCCTAACGCGCACACACATCAACAAGAAGAAATAGAATAAGGATTTACAAACTAAGTTTTATGCAATCTAAGCAAACACTAATTAATTTAGCCTAGCATTAAAAAGGAAAGTGAAGAACAACAATTAATCAAACAATAAGACATATTGAAAGATTAATGGGATAAAAATCTTCACTTGATTAAAACATGGAGCTAGCATTAAAAAGGAAAGTGAAGAACAACAATTAATCAAACAATAAGACATAATGAAAGATTAATGAGATAAAAAATCTTCACTTGATTAAAACATGGAGTTAAGGTGGATACAAGAGGGTTTAAGAACCCTAAAACTGATATAAAACGTACTCTAAATATGACTCTCGAGTTTCACACTTAAAATACAAAATTAGGGTTTGTATATATAAGAAAACAATCGCGACGGCGTCGCTTGTAAAATGTGGACCCGTCGCACCAACTGAATTTATAGGGCTTTTTGTGTGGTTAGTATTGTTGCGTCGCTAGAAATTGCGTCGCCGTCTCCACGCACTGTATGCACTTTTTAAACCTTTTCGCGTAAAGTTGCAATCTTGCCCCGTTTCTTCCCAAATTGAGCGTAAGTCACGTATAATTCCTCCAAATGTTGTCCAAGTGCTAAAAACACAAAAAGAAATGATTAATCACGTATTTTGGGCATATTTGCATGATTTAGGAGGTTAAATGACCTCGAAAAAGTATACAAAATGGCACCTCGTCAAATACCCCTACACTTAGGATTTGATTGTCCTCAAGCAAATGAGTTTTTCTACCTAATCAATAGCAATATCAGAGGCATTTAACTTACTCAATAAGGATAATTTACGGCACAACCAATTAGACATCGTAATTAAAAGCACGTAAATTATATACTAGCACCTCACATAAGTGTTTGAATTCTCTCTGTTGGGAATTAAAGATTCCTTGATGCTGTTTGAATTAAATAAAACAAGAGGGACTAAATCGACATAATAAATATTCTACAAAAGATGGAAGATTGTAGAAGATATGATCAAAGTTGATGAAGGATCATGATGAATTTAAATGATTTAGTTCCTATACTTATGGAAGCAATAATAAGTATTTAAATAGGATGAGGAGGTTACATTGGTTTATTATGAAAGCATTTTAATGTTATTAATGTAGATACTAGGAAGATTAATGTGGTTACCTACTGGACTCTTGGTCTATTATATGGAGGTCCAGGGTGTAGAGAAATGATATTAATCTCTACACAATCTCTTATACACGTTTTACTCATAGTTAGTTATAGCTTTAAGGATGTAAACCCTATCACTATTAAGAGTGATTGTATTAATATATTAAAGCTGCAATGTTTGGTTAATTGTTATTATTCTTCTTAGTATCACAACCTAGTTTTCGCATAGTTTGTGATATTTCCAATCAAAGTTTCTACCATAGTTGTCTTGGATTTATCCAATACAACTAAACCTTATATTAGCTAAGGAGTTAAAGATCTGTTCAGAACGGGATCAACAAGTGGTATCAGAGCTGGTTGAGAAGCTTTGAATAAAAAGAACATATTTTCTACACACAAGATTTGTTTGTCGAAGAAGATATGGCCTACAGCTCAAGTTCTTCAAATGCTAATTCTAAGGTACATACTTGTTCTACTGAATGTGAGCAATCATATGCTAATCTTAAAAACTTATATGATACTCAAAGGGAACAACTTGGTGAAGTAGTATAGAAATACAAGCTTATACACTAGCTTTAAAAAAGGTAGAAGCTCAATTAATCTGTCATCAACAAAATCAACTTGCTTATGAACAAAAGATTAGATTTATGAAGATTGATTTAGATGACGAAAACTGATGTGTCACTATCATAAAAAAAAAATATTAGTAGAGCTAACAAAAGAAAAAGAAGAGTGAGGAGTTAAAAAACCAAATTAGACAAATGGGAAAATTCTTCTGAAGGTTTAATAAATGCTTGATGTTCAATTGCAATGGAATGATAAAGCTGGTCTTTGGGCATGATGGTGCAAAAGAGTCTAAAGTAAGTGAAACAATTACTAGTGTGTCTAAAGTTGAAATAAGTAATTCTAAAACTAGTAATGACAAAGTGGAAATGCCTAAAATTGAAACTGTTAGGATGAGTGAACCCATCATTGAGCAATGGGAATCTGACAGTGAAGATGATGAGATTGTGGTTAAACCTAAGGAAGTTTACAAAAATAGTCTACCTTGCTTTGAAAAGAATGAATCTGTTAATGCGTCAGGAAGAAACTGTTAGGCAAGCAGACAACTCTAGAAAAACTAAAGGGTCCTAGAGGTAATAAAGAAACTAGAATGGTATGATAACTCAGTAAATTAGGTGATAATTTTTGGTTTAAAAAATAGCTTCTTTTGTATGTGGAAGTTATGATCGCCTCGCTATACTGTTAAACACAAGAGCTAGAGCTAATCATCAAATACAGGATTAACCCAGTGAAGGGATCAGCTCAAAGAGGGTGAATCACCAGAACTTTGGTATATTTTCTCACCCCAATCCAAAAGGAAACATAGTTCCACAAGCAGTATTAACAAAATCTGGTCTAGTATCACTTAATACTGTCAGACCAGTTAATACTGCTCAACCTAAAAAAACAATGAATGATGATATGCCAACAGCATACTCTTATTATAAAGCATATTCATCTGTTAAAAGATCCTTTAACAAGGAAAAACAGAAAATTCACAACAGATATTTCAACTAAGAGTTAGATGTTAAGGGTCAGGGTTAATACGCTTAGGCAAAAGGCAGAGGTTAAACCCTATTAAAGGCCTTTGTAGGGGTTGGAAACCAAAACATGAAGAATATAGCAAATGTTTACCAAATCCATAGTGAATCAAAGACTTGACAAAGATTTGATTATGTTGATGCCTGGGTAGGTTCATGTATGTTTTGGGATTGAGGACTTCAAAAGACACTAAGCTCGATATTGCAGGCAATCCATTAATAGGAGTGTATGATTCTGAATTTGCTATGGTTTGTATTTTTTCTGTGTTTTTGGCCTAACTTTTTGCAGAAAAATTGAAGTTGTGTGTGTTACAAGAGTTACTTTTGGTTTGTAAATGTCATTCTAAAGGTTGCTGTTTGGATTTCCATGAAAGTTACTATGCTAAAGGTTTAGGGTTAGGGCTAATGATGGTTTGATCGTGTATAAAAGAAGGTACAATAGTGTCTTGAGTATAAGCAAGGTTTTCGTATATAATTGAAAGATTAGTGACAGATTAGTAACAGAAAAAGTGTCACTAAAGGTGTCGTCTGGATACTTAAAAAAAGGGTATCCTTAACAGTGATTATAATGGCAAAGATCGTGCTGAAGGTTTTCTGATAGCAGCAGGTTTTATAAGGGTTTTGGGGTTCAGGATTACACAGACAATATGGCAGCTTGTAAAGAAGTAAGGGTTTTAAAGTAGTAAGCCATGTGTTAATACTGCTCGTATAATATGTTGATGCTACTATTTGATTTTGGTATTGATCTGTTATGGTATACAGATATGATTTTAATGATGCCATGTAATACTGCTAGTATTTGTGTTAGTGCTGCCAGTTTTAAGGAGAACAGTAGTAACAAGAGTTTGTACTGCTAGCCTTATAGCAGTTAATACAGCTAGGTTTATTCCTAGTAGTTAATACTGCTGGATTTATTCAGGTTTCTACTGCTAGCGACATTTAGAAGTTAATACTACCAACAGGTTTGGATTCATTAGTATTGCTACGCTTCTAAGTTTGTACTGCCCAAAGCTCAAATTGCTTGGGTTCACGAGAGTGCACGTACTATCAAGGTATATTAGTACTGCCTATATTTTTGAAGTTAATACTGCTCAAAGTCTTTAATATTGCTTGGTTTTCTTAGTTAATACTGTTGGGCTCAAGAAATGGCTTACTGGAATTACTACTGTGAGTTCGTGTTTTATGACAGTTTATAGTAGTATTGTTTGCAAAGCAAGGATGCTTTTGATGCTAACGTATACTTTATGTTGCTGTTTAGAGTATTAAACCTGTTGGAGTATATGCAACATGATTTAATGCTGCTTGGGTTCGAGTATTATGGTTAATATTGTTCAAAGAAGGTTAGTACTGTTCGTTGCTTAGTGCTACCTTTATTGTGTTAAAACTGCTCGAATGTGTTTCAACTGTTAGTGTTGTCCGATATAAAAGGTTTATATTGCTCGTCATTCGTTAGTACTAATGCTAAGGATGACATAAGGTGATTAGTACTGCTGCTTGTTATATTCAGTTAGAGAGAAAACAGTAGTAATAATGATACTAGTGCCATATATATTCACATTGTTTCTAGTTTGTATTCAAGTGTTTCTGTGATACTACTGCTGTTATGGAACTCGAATACAAGACTTGATGTTGCTAGCATTCAAAGATAAGTTTGTAGTGCTGCTATTGGAAAGTGTGAAAGCAGTTTTATGTTAAAAAGTCTATATTGCTCGTTGCATTTTAGTACTGCTATTGGAAAGCAGTTACTACTGCCAGCTTTGGCAGATATCGGATAATGAAGCATTTGGGTTCTCGGCTGGGTATGGATATCAGATGACACACACGGTTTGGTTCTCGGATAGTTTGTTCTTAGCCTGATTTATGGATAGTGGTTTTGAGAATTGACAAGCTACAAAGGATAGGAGAATTTTCAGGTGTTTGTTTCACTTCAACACAACAAATGGTAATCAATTCACCATGTCTTACGACAAAGAATTGGCTATTCCAGTGCAAACGGCATCTGGTAACGAAATCTCAAATCCATTGATAGCTGATAGTTTGCTAAAAACTATATGGTTCTCAACTCACCATGCTTCATAGTTAAGGGTTGGCTAGTCCAAAGCAAACGGCTCTTGGTAAAGACTTCTCAAATCTGTTGATGGCTGATAGTTTGCCCAAAACTATATGGTTATCAATTCACCATGTTTTATTATGAAGAATTGGCTATTCTGGGGCAAACGACAACCGGTAAAGAATCATCAAATCCGTTTATGGCTGGCAGTTTGCCAAAAACTATACATTTTTGTGATTCACTTCAAAGTGATGAGGATAGTTTTGAACTTATTGAATTGATGATTCTTTGTACCAATTTTCTTACCATGGTTTGTGATTAGGAGAATTTAAAAACCACTTATCTGATAATGAAGAAAAGAAAGTTTGGAGTGAGGATGCATCCAAAAGGAGAGGATGATGATGAGATGCAGAGGTTACCTTCTTTATTGATGAAACTTTCAAATGATGCTAGAAACAAGACAACAAGATTTCAATCAACAATTAGAAGAGGGAAGAAGTGTTTGGTACATCCTATGGTGATCAAGAAGTTAACATTGAAGGAAAACTTGATTGATTAACAAGTGAATATCAAGTTTACGGGACGGATTGTGAGAATCTTTCATCTAGAAACTTGATGATTAACAAGTTGAATATCAAGTTTAGGGGAGGATTGTTAGGAATTAAAGATTCCTTGATGCTGTTTGAATTAAAATGAAACAGACGGGACTAAAATCGGACATAATGAGATTCTTCTAAAGAAGGAAGATTGTAGAGATATGATCAAAGATATATGAAGATCGTGTTGATATTCAAATGATTTTAGTTTCCTTTATACTTAGTGAAAAGCAATTAATAAGTATTAAATATGATGCGGAGGTTAAGGTTTATCAGGAAAGCATTAAACTGTATTAATGTAGAATACATATAAAGTACTAAATGTGTAGTAACCTACTAGGGACTCTTGGACTATAAATAGGTGGTCTAGGGTGTCGAGAAAAGATATTAATCTTATACTTAAATCATCATATACAAGTTATAGCATAGTTAGTTATAGCTTTAAGGTTGTAAACCCTATCACTATTAAGAGTGATCGTATTAATATATTGAAGCTGCAATGTTTGGTTAATTGTTATTATTCTTCTTAGTATCGCAACCTAGTTTCCGCATAGTTTGTGATATTCCCAATCAAAGTTTCTACCATAGTTGTCTTGGATTTATCCAATACAACTAAACCTTATATCAGCTAAGGAGTTAAAGATCTTTTTAGAACGGGATTAACACTCTCTTTCTCTTAGATGTATAATGAATTATAATAATATGAGAAACACAAAATTAACACTCATTATCTGGCATAACATATAAATTACCATAAGCTTGATAAAAGATCAAACATCCACCCCATATGCCTAAGCACCTAGGAATTACTATCAAAGAGGTCTTTAAAGGGTTGTTATGTATGGGTGTAAGTTAAATGGAAACGGAAATGGATGGAAAATATTTGGGTGAATTTGGGGTGGATTTGGGTGGTGGTGAGTTAACTATCTTCAAGAATACACGCAAAGGCGTTGATAAACCAAGACTCGACCACACTAGGACAAAGATATACAAACTCTACATCAAACTCTTTATTTTCTTTTATTTGACTTTTTTTTAACATATAAACATAAACATAAGCAAAATGGCAGCCCGTACATTTTTTTTCACTTTTATATATTTTTTGATTTTTCTTTCTTTTTCTCTTTTTTCTCTTTTTTGTACACTTTTGCTCTGCCATCTGCTTGAACATAAACAATACATGACTGGGTATATAATTGCACCCTACACTTGAGTCCTATGAGTTTTTGATGCTCAATACATAAATAAATATATGGACTATTTAGAAGGGATTAACAAACATGGAGTGTAATAAGCTCGTATAGGGGTAATACTTTGACTTCTTCCCTATTTCTTTATAAATAAAAACTACTATGAATCCTAATCGTCCCAAAACTGTATACACTAATAAAAGACTCAACTTAAAAACTATGTACTCAAGCAAACAATCAATAAGTGGTTTCAATGTGATCAACAATAATGTACTAAAAATTCAAGTACAATACAAGGAAGGCTAAGCAATTTGGGTGTAATAATTGGTCGTGGGTGTAAACAATGATCTTCATTACAAATCAAGAAATCCACTAGAAATTATGCAGAACCCACGAAAAGGATAGGTCAGGAGGGTGTACTAGGGGTATATTGTACTAAAAATGAGTGGCATAGCAAGGGTTTGTGGGGATGTTTAGTTATATGATCGAAGTGGACCATTATATCAATACAGGTTTAAAAACTCGGGTTTATCTAGGGCCTCTTTTATTTTAGAAAATCCTAATTTCAAGAATGCGATCTCTACTAGCGGTCTCGGGATGCATCATAAAACAAGTTCTAGAATTTCAATATTCTACCAATACACTCTCTATAATTTCTTTATGATACCAATGCTCCAGAAAAGGCGTACAAAACACACATGCTCGATCAAATCATTGAACGAGACACATGCGATTTCTCAAAATCCTTGGCGAAACTCACATTTTTTGGATGAATTTTTTGAGTGGTAGGGTTTTTGGCTAGTGTAGTCATATAATCTATATACATGAGCATGCTTTGTAAATACTAAGTTTTCATCGGTATGTGCCATAAAAAAATTTAAATTTGGGTCAAAATTACCGTCTACGCTACGTTATAGTATATTACTAATCTTTTTAAGGACAAAGCAAATGCAATTGAAGGAATAGTTTTTTAAGGCTTTATTCCCCCTACACTTATTTTGAACATTGTCCCCAATGTTCTACAAGTACCCAAAAAATGAATAAAGGGAACGAGAAAAAGTAAAAGAAAACTAGTACTCCACTGGTTTTTTTTTTTTGGGCTCATTTAGAGAAGGAAACAAGATAAACATGTTTAGATCGTCATACAAGAACGTCATGCAAAAATTCTAAAGATCTTTTGGGCTTCGCCTTATTAAAATATAACATGCAAATCAAAAGATAAGAAACAACACACCACGCGTATAATTATTTGCCGGCGATAATGATATAGAACAAATAAAGTAAATTATTAAATTCCTAGAAGGCAATAAAGATTGGATGATGTACATTAAAGTAATCGTGGTTTTCTAGGGAGTTAGAAAAAATTACAAATTCTAGAAATTATACAAAATTAATTTTCAAAAATTCAAAAAAAATACGAAATTTACTGTAGTTGGAGACGTGACGCCTTCAGGAAAAATCCTAATGTCGTCTCCAGACTCTGTAAATAAAAAAAATTGTTTCTTGGAAAAATTTCTGCACGCATATCCTATTAGTTATTTCTTGTAAAAATTACTGCATAAACCACAAGAATATTAGTATGATCATATGACTCGAAACATGACACCAAGAGGATCATCTAACTATTTATTTTATATCGTTTGAAAGATTTATTAAACCGGGATATTTTTCTTAACATTCTTTTGATGTAAAATACATGTTGATCACAACTTAAGATCGATTTCCTTAGTTGTCAATAGGTAAGTTCTTGAGATAAAAAAAAAAAACAACTATGGTAGATACTTGTGAATACTAAAGAGTATTGAGAATTTTTTTCTACTTCTTTAATACTTAGAGAATAAAATGAAACAGTAAATTGAATGAACAATGATATCACTAAAAAGCTCCAATATTATTATCAATAATACGAGTACTTTGTGTAGTACTAGGGTTTACAACCTTGAAGCTATATATCAAAACGTATGAATGTGTATGAATGTTTTGTACATTAAACTCTATACCCTAGGACCTCCTTTTATACACCAATGAGTCCTAACAAGCTTACAATATTTTCCTAAGTTATCATGATCTTCTAAACAAATAACTTATACGTATCTTTTACAAACATATCTTGTACTTATCCCGTAAGTAATCTTGATAAACAATCTTCATCTTAATCCTTTCTCTTATCTTTATCCTTCTGACAGCAGAAACTCTTCTAGCAGTTGTAATCCTTTAGCAATTGTAAGTAACATCATTAACTTTTATTCCAGCAGCACTAACTATGTACAAGCAGTAGTAACTACTTAGAATATTTTCTTCATTCTTCATCAGCAGTACTAAGTTACATTAGCAGTACTAACTTTATGCTAACAGTTGTAACCTTACTCAAGCAGTACTAATCGTACACTAGCAGTACTAAGTTACACTAACAGTAGTAACTTTTATACTAGCAGTATTAACTACTTAGTCGTATTTCTTCTAAGTCTTTGAGCAGTCTTAACTTTCATTAGCTGAGTAAGTAGTAAATATTACTAAGCAGGTGGTTAACTCTACCTTAGTAGCAGTTTATTTCCAAACGCATTCATTAAGAAGTTTTAATCCTAACAATCCTCCCCTAACTTGATATTATTCTTCTAATCTCAAGTTTCTTCATTAAATGTCTTCACCATCACTTGGAGGGTGGATTGCATTCTAACACTTTCAAGGATTCTTGAACTGTTTTGTCATGAGTTTCAGAAGTTGATAGCACATCTTATTCCAATGGTCAGTTTGAAGCTTCTTGTTGAGCATTTTTGTAATTGTTACAGGTGTGAGTGGATACTTTTTCTCTACCAACATAAAGATATGCAGATTCTGAAATCTCACAAAATGTACTCCACTTGAAGAAAATAGCTTCCAAACAGCCACATTGTAACCTTGTAGATTTATCCATACTTTACTTTCTACATCAGGTTCAAACATCACCTTTAGATCACCCCATAACACTCTTTCATATGCCTCCTCAGGCCTTATATTCCCATGTTTAGCTTTAACCAACTTCCAGAGTGTTTCCAAGTCTTCTCTGTCAATGTTCTAAAGCATCCTAATCATTGATGAATACCTCCTTGAACTTCCATCAGCTCTGATGATTTAAAAGTATCCTATCTTTCCTTCTTTGATGATTTTCCAGTCAACAATGATTGGGGACTTAGTGGCTAGTGGTATAGCATCAATTGCTACCTCATCATCAGGAACTATCTCCATAAGCTTTTTCATTTCAGCTTCATCATCCACTTTAGCTTTTACATTCTCATCTATCTTTTGTTTCTTTGAATTATCAGACTTAAGTTCTTCTCCTGTTCTCTTAGAACATCCTTCTGCCTGGCTTTTACTTCCTTTCACAACCTCTGTATCCATAGGAACAAATGAATCTACCCACTTTATAGTATTGTCAAATAACATCTGAATTTCTTCAAAACTTTTGTTCTTCAATTGACTATGCTTGTAATTAGCCATATTTTTCAAATAAGTACACATTTGATTCCTCTTTTGGGCTTTGGTTGGTGGTTTTGTTTTGATCTCTTCAACTTTAAGCTTGCATAAGTGCTTCTTTCATTTTTGTCATGAGCTTACAAAAAGTTTGTCTTTCTTCAATGGTCAACTCACCTTGTTCTTCTGCTTGTAGTCTATGTGCTAACTCATAATCTGCCTCCATCATAACTTGAGTATTATCCCATGAAATTAAGTTATCCTCTTCTTCTTTTTGTCTTGCCAACCTTTCCTCTTCTTTTAATTCAGCTTGTAATTCTTTTTGAAGACTTTGAGCAATTTCTTCATCCACCAAAATTTGATCCTTCTTTTTCAAAGGCTTTTCAGGCTCAACCATTTTTCCCTTGCCTTTGTCTTTAGCCTATGGAAGTTGTGATGGTTGTGATGTTGTTGTTGTAAATTAACTTGGCTCTTAAACTACAACTCTTCTAGCCTTGGGTCTTGTAACAGCAGTTGTAGTTGTTGTAGCAGCAGTTGTAACAACCTTAGGTTTAGCTGCTTTGATTTCAATTAAGGCCTGAGCCATAGTCAACTCATCAACAGTTGTTGGTGTACCACTAACAGTAGTAACTTCAGCAGTACTAACTACCTTTTCAACTTTAACTTCCTGCTCATCAAAAACTCTTGTATCAAACATTAAATTATCATCAATCCTCCCCTGAGCCTCATCAACCAAAGTAACCTCTGCATCCGCATCAAGATCAGTAATTTTCCTCCCCTATTTGGATGCATTCAACTTATCACCCAAACCTTCATCTTCAAAGGATTCTATTCTGGCAGTTCTACCAATCTTCTTTAACCTTTTAAGTCCTAGAGTTCTTGACTTATTCCTCCTTTCCAGCTTCTTGACCCTCTCCTTTAATTTAGTTATCTCTGCAGCTTGAGAGGTCTTAGTGTTCTCCAAGTCAAGAACTCTTTCAGACAGTTTTGTACACAGTTCCAACAATTCATTTAGTTTCAGTCTATCCTCACCACTGAGTAGTGGATCATTGGAATGTATACGTATACTTTCCATATTTTCAGTCTTATCTGCCATAGGTTGTGTAGGATCACTAGGTTGAGAAACCTCAGTGTTCTGTTTTATGGTCTTCCTAGGCTTTTGCTTCTTTAGAGATTGTGATGATGATGGTTGATTAATGGTGGATGTGTGTTGGGGAACATTAAGCATTTCAGAACCTTCACCCTCTTCTTGAGCTTGAACTATCATTGTTTCAAATAGAGGGGTACCTCTCCCAGAAAAACCTTTTCCTTGTCTCTTCATATTTGCAAATACCTTCTTAGTGTGAGAAGGTATAACATAAATTTCTTTATGTTTGGTCATTCCTTCAACTTGTTTATCCAAGAACACTTGCACAAACCTTGGATACATTAGAAATTTAACCCCACCCTCCAAGTTCTTTACTATATTATCAAAAATGTACTAGGAAAATTTGAATTTTTGGTTTGTGGCAAGACAAATGACA
>BQNB010001567.1:10152-93678 GCA_026074375.1 Tanacetum coccineum | reverse complement strand
CCGGACACATCCATCACATGCGCCTCAAGTTCGGCTACACGGTTGTACAGCGCCTGGGCCTGCGCTTCCTGCTGAGCTTCCATCTTCTCTTTAAAATCACGAAAAGCAGAATGAAGAGTAGAAACCTGCAAGGATAAGAAGTTAAGTTAAAAAAAAACAACACATAGCAACAACGAGCGGAAAAAAAAGTCATACCTCAGAAGCAAGTCCATCTCTTTCGGAAGACAGGGTGGAAATCAAGTTCCTGGCTTCATTACAAGCAGCCTAGGAATCATCAAGAGCAGACTTAAGGTAAGTAGTGCGGGAATCAAGAAGGGAGATGTCGGTTTCCTTTTGTGAAACAACACTCTTAAGAACCGACACCTCCGCGCTCAAAGATGATTTCTCCGCAGTCTAAACAGAAACTTGATCACGGAGACGAGAAACTTCCGCGGATTCTGTTTCCTTCTCCAGCACCAAAGACTTCAACCTAGCAATCTCCACATCCTTCCCCTTAAGAAGCACACCCCGAGCATCATACTTAACCCGTAGCTTCTCTTTAAGTTCCAGCTCATGTTCGGCACGAGATCTCACCTCTGACCTAAGGCAAATCTGTCGCGCCGCCCCCACATTGAACTCCTCAAACAGTTGGTCATAATCTATATTTCGGAGTGTGGAGAAAAAACTGAGGGGGCGACGCGATCCACCAACGTGCGACAAGAGAAGCCGTCATCCAGTAGTGAATCATTGGTAATATTCCAGCGAGGAATATACCAAAGTTTGGCATCTTGAGAATTCAGGGCGGCCGTCTCATAGAACGAGTCGGCCGACCCTTCCGACGTCTCAAGCTAGGAAGACCCGCCCATGTCCAACGTAGACGCGGCATGCGTCTTGCCCCTGCTGGAAGTCACAGTATCAGCAGCAGTATACATAAGGGCATCCGCAACATGGGAACTGGCAAGAAAAGAAACAATAACATTAAGGAAAATGCAGGTAAGTACAAACAAAATAAAAGAGGGATAAGTATATACATACCTCTATACGGTAACCTGAGCATGGATGTCCGCCTGAAGAGAAGGACCCAATGCAAGGGAACCTTCCGGAATAGTCCGTCTCAAGCTAGCAAGTGACTTACCACCAGTCCCAGAAGCAAGGCTGGGATGATCTACCCTCAGCCTCTTAGCAGGAAGGGTATCACTCTGCTTGGACAACTTCTTCCTTTTAGCATTGTCCGATTGCTTCCGAGTGGCACCTCCTTTCTCAGCCACAAGCAGATCATCTTCCGGATCCTCTAAATCCAAGTAAGTACCCACCAAAACAATATTCTTTGCCGCAACATTCTCTTCTGCAGCCGGAGCAAGAACCTCAGGACCAGCGCCAGAACCACTACCACCTTCCTGTTGCGCCACGGCAGGAGGGTCCAAGGACACAAAGCAATGTTTTATACTATCAAGCAGCTTCACCTACTCTTCTCCTTTATGGACTTCCACCGCCTGCACCTTCCGGGGGTCAGCAGTCTTGATATAGTCAAGTAAACCCATATCTGCATAATAAACTCCAAAATATTAAACCCCATAAAAAATACAATATAAAAAAAATCCCCACCAAAATGAAGTGTCACCCACCCGTTCTATCAAGTCTCTCAAAGGCCGGATAAGTGTTTTCATCAAATGGATAGTAGGGGCTCAAACCCACAAGAACTAAAAAACACTCCGGATACCGCCAGAAAGGAGCTTTGTTAGTAGAAAGGACCTGCTCTTGACGAGCGGTAAGATGGGGAGCCGGATCCTTCTCCAACACGCCTCCCATATACAAAGGGACGGAGATAGGGAAAACCTTAGAATCAACCCAGAAAAAATAGTCCGCCCAATTCTTAATAGAGTCCGGGGGTTTCGAGAGACAAGAGGGAGCCGATAAGGAACGTTTTGCAAACGAAAACAATCCGTCACTATATATGCGTATGTAGAACGCACGAAAAACGGCTACCGATGGGGCGAGATTAAGTACGCGCGTCAAAACCTCAAAATGAGATACACGAGCAGCACCGAAGGGGGATAGTTGAGAAATGTGTATGCGGAAATGTTTGAGAACAGCTACAAAAAACTTGGTAAAAGGAATCCTATAGCCACAATAATCGAATAACCTAGTATAGACACCCACTTTACCCTCAGGAAATTGGGTGATAGTCATATCCCGCCGCGGAGCGGTAGGATGAACTTCATCAGGAATATAATAACTATTGCAAAAGCTTTCTACCATCTCTCGGGTCATAATGGAATGTTTATTAGCCATTTTGAAGAAGACAAACGAAGATAGATGCTAACCTAAATCTCGAAAAACTGTAAAAACGAGGAAAACAACGCGCGGACGTGGAATAAAAAGTAAAAGCTCAAAGAAATTAACAATGGCGGTGGAAAGATTTTGAGAAGAGAAAAACAGTAAAAATGAGAGGGGTATTTATACTTTGGGTATATTTACTCCTACCGATACTTGGATGACGCCACGTGTATATCACTTGCCTAATCAACGGTAGAAAAGCGCATAGGAAATTGATAAAAAGCTGTCAAAACTGTCACCAGTCAGAAGGTAAAGGCACAGCAACGCTCCACGTCACTGAAGCGTCACCAACCTTTAAAAAAAAAGAAGCGGCACAGCCTAAACTAGATGACTCCAGAAGGAAATAAAGTAGCCGAAAGTCTAGCATTGATCACCACACGCAGGACATGATCCGCAGGCAATATCATACTAGACTGGGGGGATTTGATGACGTATACTAGGTGTACCAAGCCTCTGGGCTTGGGCCACACTATTACTTGGGCTTTTGGGCCCAACCTGTCAATAACGGGCCGTAGTAAAACCCAATCTCGCATTGGCCGCGGCCCGAACCCAGCGATCCGTCCACAGATCCAGTTATAGACGATCCGTCCGCGGCCGTTCACACGATTACCGCGGAACCTTGCCCGACAAGGGACCCACTCTGGCCACTACTAAAGCAACCAAAATACTAGGAAACCCTAGTACTAGAAACCTATAATAGGGGTCATAGTACACCCCAAAAGGTACACAGTTATTCTTATTCTCTCTGACATATACTCTGACAATATGAATACTTACTCTCACGCCGGAGTCTAATCGTGGGGTCCGTCCCCATGGTAAGGCTAACGGTTTACTTTTAATTGTGCAGAAAATCATATCACTTCTCTTGCTTTAGTACAAGATTAAACACTCAAGTCATTTGGAGGCCCGACCCGACAAAGGACTTCAACACCTTGCCAAACCCGACACGAATTTTGTACTAACAATTACCATTATTATTTGAATGATACATACCCCAACTACATTAAATCAATACAAATCCTTGTAAAATCTGTATATAATTTTGGAAAAGTGAAATGAATTAGAGTCTCATAGACATGAGTTTGAGTCTATTATCATTTTATATGAAAATGGAAGTCTCTTTCAAGTAATTTATGAAAAGTGCATGGCTCAATGTTTTCTCCACTATAGAGGTCAACTCCAAAATAAAGTAAGTTGATACATTTTGAAAAGTGGAAATAGTGTAATGGATCAACTTCGAAGCCCGATACATGGATATCAAGCCCACCTAACACTTGGAATAGTAATATAGAGCACTAAGCACAGTATCATTACTTTTTGAACATTTATCATATTAGTATACTCTTTAAAAGTATATTGATTTTTAGTCATGTAGAATATTTCTTATTAAAGTGTGTAGCCATCAACTATAAAAAGGCCAAAGTGTCTCACTTGCACTTACTTCCTGTTTGAACAAAGTTTGCTAAAGGCAAAATGCTTCCAAGTGGTTGCAAAAGAACGTATATGCTAATGTTTATGGTAACTAATGTTACCCTTATTCCAACCATTACAACTCCAGTATTGCATTGAAGAAAGATACAGTTAAAGCTTTAGGCTTATACTTATAAAACTCTTAACAACTTTAAAAGGTAGCATCTGAAATGGGTAAGCGGATTAGCGTTAGCCCAACAGCATAGCGATTATCTTCACACCGTTCATTTTGTCATGAAACACGGCTACTGCAACCAGAGGAGTCAGAGCCAGGGACAAAGTACTAATGACATTTGAAAACAACGACGAGACCACAAAAACCAGCCCCACGACACCTACAGAACACACCTGCCAAGCCACAGCGGTCCACACCAATGTCATCACATAAGCGAGACCCCCTTACCAAAACCGTTCATTTCACCACCCAATGTTTTCCACTCACCACTGGCGAAAAGACCAATGGTAGAAACACTGGTCGCGAAGAATGATGTGTAAATTTGAAGCTCAAGAACCACAGAAAATGCTTCTTCTTTTATGACCTTTTGACATGTGAGTTGCATAATTGATAGTAAAAGAGCATAAACACCAGAAGCCCCGAGTGTAACCACAAAACCAAGAGCATATTTCCCTTTTGTAACTCCGGCTGGTCTATCTAAATCATCATTCACAGCAAGCAGAGACGCGATAAGGAAAGCACCACCACTGAATTGAAAATTAAAGCAGTAAACTATTGGGAAAGATGTGTTTGTTTAAAGAAAATTAAAGATGTGTCAAAAGATGTGTTTGTTCAATTAAAGAAAATTCTTCTAAGAACACAATTACGTTTACGTGTGAAAAATCAATCCACAGTTAATGCCATATCAGTAGCATCAAATTCATTATCTAGTGAGAAATGTTTGCACATGTTGCAAATAAGTTGTATCAATTACTAAATTGTAGTAGTAGTACTATATATTCTCATTCTTCTCACTCTGCGTAACTAATCGTCACATGTGCGTGTTAACTTTTTTTAAATAATGTGTGACCATAGCAAGTTAATAGCATGTAACAATTATAGCCTAAGAATTTGTACAAATTTTGGAAGACGGATTTTTTAGCTGTGTTTTTGCTAACATAACAACTTTTGAGCTCATTGGAATGAAAATTATTTTCTAGTACAGTGTCTTAAATACTTTTTTTGATTGAATTACAAAGTTTACTTTGTTAATTGTTAACATGTTACCGGTGAGCATATGTTAAAAAATAAACAAAAATAAAAAATAATTGCAGAACCAAAACAAAACAAATTACAAACAAAGGCGTCCACTATATTAACAAGATGCGTTAAGAATAATTGACCCTAAAAGAAAACAATAAAAATAAACATTATTGCAGCCAAAATTAAGCAACAACCAAGACAAAATTAATATGCTTAAAATTAATATGCATGCCAAACAATGACAAAAGCACTTGCAGGGCACACATGACCAAACCAATTCTTAGGAAAATTTGTATCAGCAGCCATTTACGAATGACAGAAAGCAAAACACAACTAAGGAAAATACAACTATTATCGAACAAACCTGACATTAGCCCATATGCCACAATAGAACAAGAATACCACAGTGCCTCTGCCCCAAGATCATGCCTGACCCAAGATCAATAAGGTACCATAACCTATCACGTAATTGTTGCAGCAGATAGTGACAGAAGCACAAGAAGAAGTTGTACACAGAATGTAGCCCCAACTGTGTAGAAAACCTCAAAAATGCAGCTCCACTTGCCGCCCTTACAAAGCAGAAAGTGCAGACCGATATGCCAAACGCCCTTAAACAACAGAAAGTGCAGCCCATATGCCAAACAACCTTAATTAGCAGAAACATAAGATGCCCAACCGATCAAACTGCCAAACCACAGAAGTACAGCTGCACGCTTGCACTATTTGTTGTTGAACCCACTGTCCCGCCACAATAAATCTATTTATTAGCCAATATGCACTTACCCGGATCAAGTAACCACAGTTGCCACTCAAATAGCCTTTTTCTTGTTCTTCTATTAATCCATTCTAAAACTTTTAAGCTTTATGTCTTGCACTATTTTGTTGACCACGTAACCACTCGCCACAACATTATTGAATAATTATGAAAGTTATCTCCTCCACCGTGCGAGAACATGTCCCTAACAGTGAATGCGTCAACCATACCCAATTTCCACCAACTAAATACTTTTTCCCAAACACTCATAGCCATATTGCACAAACTCAAACTATGATCACATGATTCCACTATATCAAAACAAAACGGGCAAAGTATTGTATCTAAGTCAATACCCCCTCTTATCAAGTTCCACACGAACCGGTATTTCCTCTAATAGCTCTCCACACAAATATATTTAATTTTTTTGGCATTTTCACATAGCTCAAACTCAGCTGAAAACACAACTATTACTAAAGCCGACACATTATAGGATCATACATCCAATGTTGCCAATCAATTTCTTTATATTTATTAGATCTTCGCACAATCCATTCGAAGCTTTTTAGTTGATATCTTGCACAATTTTATAAGTAGCCAAGTTGGAGAGTGGAAGCTCGTGTTGCATTTTTTATACCGGCAATGCCGATTCTCAAAATATGTTAGTGCCATATTTCTGAGAAGTGAGAAGGGGAATATGTTCAAGGAGAAGTAGCAATATTCAATTCTTAAGATTTATGAGGACCCAGGACCCTTTATATGTTGTCATTACAATTACAATTTCTCATTATACGTATTTTGTTTATAGCAATGTAGGTGTGCATTTTCTGGCACACATTTACCTAAAAAAAAACTAACAACAATAGCAATACAAAAACAGTAAAACCACTATGGCAATACAAAAACAATAAAAGCCACCACCATAACCTTTCCTCACATGCACAATTATGTATGAAGGAAATCCACTACCTCCATTGCAAGATAAGAAATATGTTCTGATTTGACGGTCAAACGAGTCCCTTTTCAAATCCACGCTTATATATTTTTATTCTTGAAACACGTACCCAATAGTATTGCTAATAAACTTGTCATCCTTTTCTTCTAAACTATATGAACTTTTCAACTTAAATCGTTTGACCGGAAAATCAAAACATACCTCAGTTGGTGCATCTGGAAGAGCAAGTTTCCTGCTTTTGTTGATGCGAGGTTTCATTCAAGTAGCACTGGGGTAGATGCTTCTGATAAAACTGCCCCTAAATGTGCATCAAAGAAACTAAAAACCTTAATCCCAAAGAACGAACTAGAAATTCCATTATTACTTTCCGAACCATTAACATTTGATAATATTTATAAAAAGGAAACTACAAAAGATCCCAAGTTTCTAACTTTGACCATAGATGTAAGTTGAGAAGAAATAAGCTTCAACTCGAAGATTTAGGTTGCGTACCATTAGCATCCGTTTGTTTCCTCTTATCCTCAGCATCATCAAGATAATTCTGATAGATGTAAGTACAGAAACCCCAAAAGCCTAACAGCATAGCGATTATCTTTACACCATTCATTTTGTCATGAAACACGGCCACAGCAGCCAGAGGAGTCAGAGCCAGTGACAAAGTGCTAATAACATTTGAAAACAGTGACGACACCGCAAAAATCAAGCCAACAACACCAACAGAACACACCTGCCAAGCCACAGCGGTCCCCGCCAGCGTCATCACATAAGCCAGACCCCCCTTACCAAAACCGTTCATTTCACCACCCAAAGTCTTCCACTCACCACTAGCAAAAAGACCAATGGTAGAAACACAAGTGGCGATAAATGATGTGTAAATTTGAAGCTCGAGAACCACAGAAAATGTTTCTTTTTTTATAACCTTTTGGAAAGTAAGTTGCATGAGTGAAAGTAGAAGAGCGTAAAGAGCAGAAGCACCAAGTGTAGCCACAAAACCAAGAACGTATTTCGCGTTTGTAACTCCAGCTGGTTTATCTGAATCATCATTAACAGCAAGTAGAGACGCAGATAATGACAAAACCACCACAGAATTGAATATCAAAGCAGTAAACTTTTGGGAATTTAAGAAATATGAAAACACTGCATTAAAAGCCAATTGTGTGGCACAAATGAGCGAGTAAGTTGATGCCGAAAGATATAGCAATCCCACAGAGTATAACATATTATCACCGGCAATAAGGACACCGATGACAATATAGATCAAGAAAATAATGGGTAGTGAATAAGTTATGGTGAATGCATTTGAGGATTCTTTTGACGAAGGAAAAAGTACATAAGGGATGAGAAGTATCGGAAACCCTATGGTTTGAACAAGCGTCGCCATCCATTTACTGTTTCCACCTTGATCATAATAAAACCGACCCAGAAGAACAGCCACAATTTGACCAATAATGAGAAAACATATGTTGATACTAACAAGAAGCCACCATTGCCAACGTTTCAGCTTTGCAAGTGGCAATAATCCCGACTGACTTCTATCCTTTACCACAACTGGATCTTCATTATCTATCATAGCAGTTTCCACACACAAAAAAAGAGAGAAACAATTAGCAACACGTCTAAAACAGTTGGACAAAAATAACACCATAGACAGATTTAACTATTAACATGTAAACGTTGTGTCAAGAACTTACATGTAGCTTTATAACTATACGTCTAAAAATAAATCGTTGCAGACTTTATGAAACAAGTGACATACCCGTCAGTTAAGACGAAACTACTTACAAACATGATAGAGTTTGCCAAACCACATGACTATATATAGAATGCCAATCATCATATAAGATCAATGCAAAAAACACATGTAAAACATAGACCTATCCCCAGGGGCTGATCCATTTAGAAGTTATTTGTTGGGGGGGCGGTGCCCTTCATAGTCCGCCAAAAAATATCGGTTTTTAGTGTAAAAAGATAATTTTATTGACCTTTTTATTAAAGTGCACCCCATCACAAAATCAAATTGCCCCCCACTCGATGACTAAAGTCCAACATTTAACACTCTGAAACCTTAAAATCCTTCAATTTCTAAGTGACAATACTCGATTTTTTCATTTCGATCCCCACTTTTATCCTATTTTTTCGCCGTATTTTGTTGCTATTGTGAAAAAAAAAATTGCCCCCCACAATACAATTTCCTGGTTCCGCCACTGCCTATCCCCACATGATTTCTGCACGTTTACGACTTCTCAATGTTGGCTGTGTTAAGTTAAAAAAAGTCAACGAGGAACTGTTGAGCCTCGTTGGTTTTTACCAGGGTTCTAAAAGGCGCGCCATGGCAGCGCCAAGGAGCCCCTAAGGCGTGAGGCGTGACCTCCACCTTACCAATTAGACAAGGCGTCGACTCTAGGCGTGACGTGAGAGGCGTGAGGCGTGGCGTGTTTTTTTATTCAACGTCGAATTTTTTTTACAATGAAGAATATTACATGTAAGTATAGTTTTTTAACTGTATTCACTTAGTACAACGCTTTTTTGTAAATTCGATATATATATGAAATATGATATGATATAAATATATATAAATTTTTTCATATTTTGTGCCGCTTAAAACACGAAAAGCAAAGGCTACGCCATGACCGCTAAGGCATGAGGCTTGGTCATGCCGCCAAACTATTTATAAGCTTGGTTTTTACACATAAGTTGGCATTCTAAAACCTCGTAATTCTGATATATAACAGAAAACAAATATGTGAAGCAACTAATACAATCAATAAGCAATGAAGTTAATTCTCAAATTTTAGACCTTCCATATTATATAAAATCATAATCATAAGTCGATTTTGAAAACATTAAAAGAAAAACAGCAATTGCAGCAAAAACAGAAATAAAACCCCAAATAATAAAAGGGTTTTAACTTAGTGAGAGAGAAACCTGGGTGCATGCTGATGGGACCAGAGATATCAAAGGATGATTTTGGAAGGTTGTATGAACAGAGTGAGATTAGTTAGGTTATGAGTTACGTATCATGTTTTTCAGTGGGTACCCGGTTTGACTAATTGTGTACCCGAACCCGTTTATTGGTCGGTTCTCATTAAAGTACCATTTTTATATGGAATATTCTACTACTTTTTGTAAAAAGTGTTAGTCTAATTCGTGATATTTTTAAAATTTTTGTAATATAAAAATGAATATTTATTTTGAATACGGACAAATACCATATAAATTTAAGTCACATACTCACTTTCGGTGAGCAGAAACCGCACCGCAAACCGTAAAACCGCAAAAACCGTAAAAAACCGCATCACAAAAATCGCACCACGGCAAAAACCGGTGGATCGGTTTTAAGAAAAACCGCAAATGCGGTGTGGTTGAGGTTTTACTTGTAAAACCGCATCACAAAACCCGCACCGCACCGCACATTGATTATTTTAAATCGAAAAACGACACAATGATTATTTTATGTGTGTTATAATGCTTCTAGTGCATATTATCAATAATATTAGAAGTGATGTGTGTGTTTACATTAAATATATGCATTGTTATAACTGAAAAAACAACATTGTAAACCAATAACCGCAAAAATCCACATTAATTATATAAATTATAAGTGGTGGTGCGGTGCGGTTAAAACCCGCAAAAACCGCGCTCTCACTTTTTAAAAACCGCAATTGCGGATGCGGTGTGGTTTTTGCCAGAATACGCACCAATCCGCACCATGCTCACCCCTACTTTCCATCCCCTTGCAGAAACCTAAACATGAGAAAATCTCACCCAAAAACACTTTTAGCTTTTAGATTACATAATTGTCACTGACTATTAGGGCCATTTAAGGGTTTTCACAAATCGGTTCGATTCGGTTAGTTTGAAGATTTAAATTATCTGTTACGCGTCTGATAATGAATTTTACTACCCGAAATCGAACCATACTAGTAGGGTAAACGGACACGCGCGTATTTGAGATGAGCGGTTACCCACGGTTCGGGTCACGATAAACCATTTTAGACGTTTAATTGAGTTTAACCGTATAAAAAATAACAGGAGTTAGAACGTAAAATGTAATTTTAGTAAAATTAAATAAAACTATATAAATTAAGTCATAAAATCTAAAATGTCGGTTCCAGTTCTCGTTTCTCAGTTTTCATAACGGAAGTAATCTCAGAGGTCGTTTTACGGTTCACAGTCAATGTAGCAGTTGAGACTTCAGATCGGAATTCTATCAGTACAGTTCATGATTTATTTACAACACCTCTTCTAGGGGCGCGTGTTCCTGATACACCACAGAAACACAAACACGCTAGAGATCTTCCTCGTTACTCATATTGTTTCTGACGCTTTTTGCTAGAGTGATTTCACAAGAAATTTTTTTCACATTATGATGGCTGGATTTTAGCGCTAACGTATGATAGTCTCACCAGAGAAAACGAGAAAATATGTACATGTTACAACATATTAGGATGCAATCAGATATATTTCTTTTTGACTGCGAACTGCTCGTACTATGATATATTACGAATACTGCAGCACACGTTATTCTATCTACCATAGCGAGATCGCGCTTTTTGAGATTCTTCAATACGATCGTCAAATTTACGAGAGACAGACGAATATGTCTAAATGACGACAGAATTATGAGTGTTAAAGATCACAGTGCATAAACAGGTTCGCAGAGGTCCGGATCATAGGTGTCGCAAAAATCAATACAACATTTAGCTCGAAAAAGCGAGAAAACGGACCGTAAAGTAAAACTTCACATAGAGTGTTATAGTACAATCTATGTGCAAATCAAAACCACACTTCACACAACACACAATCATAGTATAAATATCAACAAAATTAGAACAAGACTTAGTCTGCGATATAAGAATTACTTGAGCTGAATGACTATCAACTCAGTTTACATGTACTATCGTTTGTCATCGAGGATATCAAATCATATCTGATTACACATTTCTATAAGAGATTATTCTTGGTGTACTTTAAATTTATATATGATCAACTGACATGCGCAGAGTATTGTGGCGAATACTCTTAGGAACAGTCATTTCTTAATCCTGTTACTATTAATGCTACTTTCAATGATAAAAGAGAGTTCAACTAGAATCATTGTCTAGACTTCTTGAACTATGATGTGAAGATCACGTCTTGACTGGATATAGATGAGAAACTTTCTTCATGGATAGTAGTGACATAGACCTTTTGTCTCTGAGGGTGAAGTGAGAGAGTTATATATATGTAGAGATAACACTCTCTCAAAGGACTTTATATTAATGAGATTACTCTCACATATAGTCCATGGCGTAGACTTTTTTATAATCAATGAATAGAGAAGGATCTACTAATTGAATAAGGTGGTTGTAGAATGTTGATCGAGGAGTTACAATTGATTATGGAAAGTATTGAATTCATTTGATTAATGTTGACCACATAGTTAGAAACATATTGAATACTTAATTTATGGTTTTAATAGTAATGTTGACTAGATGTTAGAAAATATATGTAAAAAGACTTAATACTGGTAGTATAACAGTTAAGTCGTGGTAGTATAGTTAATAACTGCAGTACTAATATTAAGTCCTGGCAGTATAAAGTTAATACTGCATGTCAAACGTTTTAAGTCGGTTTTTAATTTAGTAATAGTTAGCATTTAGCAGTTAATCTAGAAGAGATAAGTAATTATCTCTTAACATGCGTTTAAGGGTTCCTTAAGTCTATAAAGGAACATAGAATAGTATTTGTAAAACAATTTGAGTTGATTGAGCATTCACAATCAAATAGTAATAGTAATAGCAAGTTTTTTGATATTCGTTCTTATTTTCATCTTGGTATAGATATTGATATCCGCGTCAATATTTATAGATTCACAGTTTATTATCTCTCAAAGTATCTTTGTATTTATCAAAGGACTATCAAGCCTCAATCAGATCCTGTTTATAAGACCTACAAAATGTGGTATCAGAGCCACCAAAGCCTTTACATAAGATTGAACATATAATCAAAACCTATCATTCCACAAATCAATTAAAGTCCCATGCTGCAAACGATAATTTTTCTCTTCATGATGATGAGGAACTTTCTCTTCATGATGATGCAATCTTTGGATGGATCTGTACCAGCATCAAACAAAGAATTCTCCTGCTCAAAACCCAGCCACAAATAATCACCACAGAATACACTTTCAAACATTAACTGCCTGTCCTTCAAAAGGAATGATTTATGATACGTGGGCGTTGAGATGGAAACATATAACTTGATTAAATAGATAATGAGGTCTGGAAAGTGATTCAGAATGGGAACTCAAAGAAGCGAGTCACCAAAGGTAAGGATGGTGTATACAGGGTTCTTCCTCCAACCACACAGGAAGAACAATTTGCTGATGAGAAAGAAAGGAAAGCTAGAACACTACTGTTAATGGCTATTCCAAAAGATCATCTCATAACGTTTTCCCATGGCCTGGATGATGCCAAAGAGATCTGGGCAGCCATCAAGACAAGGTTTGGTGGGAATGCGAACTCGAAGAAAATGCAAATAAGCTGTTTTGAAACAACAGTTTGAGGCATTTACTATCTCGTCTAAGGAAAGCTTAGAAAAAGGGTATGATAGTTCCAAAAACCCTATCACAGTTGGATGCCCGTGGTGCTGGTAGTGACAGATGAAGACGCAAAATCCACAAGTTATTGAGGTCCCTACCTCCTGCTGTGAATAGTCTAGCCATGACAATGAGAACGAAGAAGAATATTGACACAACTGTCAATAGAATGAAATGTATAAATAACTGAGTGTCTTCTTTGAACAAGACATTCAAAAGACATCATCTTCTACCCTTACAGCTGATAATGTGGCTTTTCTATCACAAGCCAAAGCCTCTTCCAGCAAGCATAAGCCAAGCCACAGCTCAGGAAGTTATAGTTCTTATACCACTTCCTCTTCCAAAGCAACAACAACTGCTACTCCTGGTCTTGCTGATGAAGTTATCCATTCTTTTCTAGCCACAAATGCTGATGATGTGGATTTGATACATGAAGACCTAGATCAAATTGATGATCTGGATTTGGGAAGAAAGGAATAATCAATTGCAGATTGCTATGACTGGCCATAAAGAATAAGAAGTTCTACAAGAAGGACATGCAAACGGCCAAGAGTGTATGTGACAAAATGCCATGGGCATTTGAATAAGAAAGAAAAGTTTTAAATGTTTCAATTGCCATAAAACAGGGCATTTTGCCAGGAGTGAAAGTAGTAAGTGTTCAAAGAAGGTAACAGAGCAGGAAACAGGTAAAGGTGTCAGAATTTTCAAGCCAGGTGCAAATTGAAAAGGAAGCCTTGATGACTCATATGATGAAGGTCAGATCAATGTGTATAAGTCAATACTACAAGATGAGGAACTCAATCATGCTCTAATGGCTTTCACTGTGAATAATGAGGTATCAATGTGCTCTAAATTGTGTTTAGATTCATATAATGCTCTTCAAGCTAAGTATGATGAACTGCAATATGAATTTGGTGACCAAGAAGCTGCCTTAGTTGCCCATAAGCAGGCTGGTAAGAAATTAAGAATCTTCAGCTTAGGAGTCCTACCCAAAAACAGCAGTCTTCCATAAAAGAAAAATAAATTTTCCAAGCAAATCAAATTTTTGAAAAAGAATGAAAAGCTGAAAAAGCTAATAGAAGAATAGGAATGAAAGCTGTAAAAGACAAGATGCTTTACAAAAAATTGATGATCTCTTGGTTTTCATCCATCTAAAAATCTTTGAAGCTTATTGATTGTGGGATGAGCTCAACTTATAAGAATATGTATAGGATCAGGCATACAAACACATGCTGAGGTCCAAGGATATGAGGAAGAGATTTTTTTAAGTAAAAAAAATGGGTATATTTCTTTTAGGGACACCCAAGCAGGATATAATGATATCCCACTATTCAGCAGATTTCAAACAGGTATAATATAAAGGTGTCTCTCTTACTCTTAGTGGTGATTATACCCCTAGGAAAAGGAGGTCAAGATGATTCTCTGTATGAGTCTGGTAAAATGGACCTCAAACCTCAATCCTTCTAGTCCTAACAAGTGCTAATGCTAGTTCCATTGTTTTTCACTCTCAATCTGCCCATCCAGATGACAGTGATCGGGGGAGCTTGGAGCGTGTCTGATGGCTAGTTCCACTCAATTACTCAAACCTGACAATATCCATGACAGTGATTGGAGATCTAGAATGTATCTGACCATTCAGTCAAAGAATGTATCCTAATATCCATGACCATATTTTCAATTCCTCTATTGAGCAAGTTACCTTGCCGACCACAAAAGACTCAACCA
Organism: Tanacetum coccineum; assembly: GCA_026074375.1. Classification (NCBI taxonomy): domain Eukaryota; kingdom Viridiplantae; phylum Streptophyta; class Magnoliopsida; order Asterales; family Asteraceae; genus Tanacetum; species Tanacetum coccineum. Next base: position 78,680 of record BQNB010001567.1, on the reverse strand, counting down.
ACAAATGCCTAAACCCACACAGACAAATGTGACCCTAGATGGTGCAACAACATGTAAAAGTCCACCTATGGCAACCATTTTATTATGACACCATGACTATCCCTCACCTATTCCTTCAAATAACAGACAAAATTGGAATCAACAAATGGAAAGGGAATTAGGTGCAGGATAATCTTTTGAAAAAAATATCATGTTTTGAGTGTTGAAGTCCTTAGTCACGTTGATAAGGACTGTGACTATTATTAGAAGAAGATGGCAAGGGAAGCAGCTCTTACGAGCAGAAAGGGTGTTCATGCTGAAGTTATGCAGCTAACACCAGCTTGGACTAACACTAACAGGGTGAATAAAAGCAAATCAGTTCACCTCCCTCAGACCAATACAACTAAGTAACATTAGACCCCAACTACGTAAACTGCAGCAAAACTATTAAACTGTAGGTAAATGTTAATACTGGTCATGGAAATGTTAATTCTGGTAGTGTGCGAGTTAATTCTGGCACTCAAATTAAGTCTGGTGCTTCTATATTTAATACTGGCAAGCAACATGTTAATTCTGGTAGTGTGCGAGTTAATTTTGGCACTCAAATTAAGTCTGGTGCTTCTAGATTTAATTCTGAGATGCAAGCAACATGTTAATACTGTAGTGTGCGTGTTAATCTGCACTCAAATTAAGTCTGGTGCTTCTAATTTTTACTGGCAAGCACATGTTAATTCGTGGTAGTGTGCATGTTATACTGTCTAGAGTAAATATACCAGATATCACACAACACAACAATCCCTAACAATTTCTCAGGTGAATCTTAAAAGTCCAAAGAAATGTTTTTCAAAACAAAGGACACCTGTAAATAGACCCTTTTCAAGAAATATAGCACACAAGTCAAATAAATATGATGTTAAGGGCAGAATGGGCACTGCTGTTAAGACCTCGGCAGGTTGTGTTTGGAGAAAGTTAATACCACACTCCAATACCAAAAGTGGACCAACCCTGAATCAAAATGTTAATGTTCTAGAGGTGCCATAAGGGCAGACCCAAGCCTATGTAAGGCCTGGGTCCCCTAGAGAAAACTGATTTCTCTTTTTCATGTGGCGGGAACATCCACTGAAGGAACATGGTAAAATAGAGGTAATATTGATATGGATGCTCAGAGCACATGACATGATAACTAGGATCAAACTGGAGGAATTAGAAGAATTCAAAGGGGACATGTTACCTTTGGAGGTAGCATAGGCTACATAGCTGGTATTAGGAAGTAGTGATGTTTGTAGAGTTAGAAGTCTAGGATGGATATAAGAAGGATAACACTTGGTGGAGGTGCTATGCACTAACACGACAAATGGTTATCAGTTCACCATGTCTAATCGACAATAAGACTGCTAGTCCAGGAGCAACGGCTCTTGTAAAGACTTTCTCAAAGCCGTTCTATGGTTGACAATTGCAAATAGGGGGGGGGGAAGGTTGTATGGGTCTTCAACTCACATACTGCTAAGTGGAAGAGTTGGCTAGCCCACAAGTTTATGGCTTGTGGTAAAGGCTGTGGAAAAACCATAACTAGTCCATAAGATTATGGCTTATGGTAAAGACATTGCAAATCCATATTAGATGGTTGAACACTTACCAAAAAGAGGATGGTACTCAACTCACCAAGTTTCATGTACAAAGAGTTTGATATGGTCATCATCCACCATGGAATTTACCTTTTTATAGGTGCCAAAGATTGACAGGAGCCAAGCAAGACGGCTACAGGTAAATGGCATATCAAAAATCCGTTGATGCTGTAATGGTTTGCCAAAAACCATATGGTATTCAACTCACCAATGTTTCAAGTACTGAAAGTTGAAATGGTTTTCAGTTACCATGGACATACACCATTCTGGTGGCCAAAGAAACTGACCTACTCCAGAGTTAATGGCTAACTGGTAAAGAGATATCAAATCCATTTAAAATTTTCAATGATTTACCTCTCACAGGAGTTAACACACCTGGAAGTGATGAGAATAGACTAAAACTTTATGATTTGATGTACATAATTATAACGGATTGCTGAAGAAGTTTGAAGAATAGTTGACTGCAAGAGTAAAAGTCCTCTGGTGATAAAGACAGTTTGGGTGATGATGCATCCAAACAGGGGAGGATTGACATTGATGATATTAATACTGATGCAGAGATTACATTAATTGATGAAACTCAGGGGAGGATAAATGATGTTATTGCTGATGAAGATATTACCCTGATTCCTAAATTAATCATAAAACTGCTTAAGATGTAAAGAAGTGTTTGGAAGCATCCTTCTAGAGATTAAGAAGCTTTTAATGAAGAAACTTGATGATTAATCCAGATGAATATCAATTTTAGGGGAGGATTGTTGGGAATTAAAAGTCTTCTTAATACTGTTAAATATTAATGCTACTAGTCAATGATAAAAGAGAAGTTTCAACTAGAGACATTAATGTTGATTGAAGACATTAATGATGATTGAAGACTTTATGGTTGAAGACATTATGTTTGATATGAAGACATTAATGAAATTGAATACTTTATAATTTGATGAGAAGTTTTAATTGAGTGTGTTAATGTGATCGAGGAGTTACAATTGATTATGGAAAGTATTGAATTCGTTTGATTAATGTTGACCACATAGTTAGAAACATATTGAATACTTAATTATGGTATTTAATATGGTTGACTAGATTGTTAGGAAAATATATTGTAAAAGACTTAATACTGGTAGTAAAAGATAAGTCTGGTAGTATTAAGTTAATTACTGCAGTACAAATATTAATAACCAAAAATAACCTATAGCTTATTAAATTTGTTTCTAACTTCGTTAGAATTTTTTTAGGTTTTAGCACTTGCTCATAAAAAAGAATTACATAATTTAGGAGTTTTTTTGGAGAAACAATTTTATAGAAAAAAATTGGACCAATCTGGTCGCTTGATTTTGACGCGTGAGCAAAATTGTGCGATCTAATTGGTTAAAAACAGTCAAAATTGAATCCCACTTGGTCAAAATTACACGTTTTGGTGGAGGAATTTGGTGAAGAAAAAAAAACACAAAAATATATGTTTCAAATTTGTGAAAACAAAAACTTAAAAAAAATAATTAAAAAAACTTTAGTGGTTGAATTTTAAATAAATTATATGCAGTTATATGTAAATTTATATGTTTTAATGTTTTTTAATAACTTCAAAAACTAAATAAATAATCCCTTAGACTTTGTATCCCTAGACTTTATATTTTAAAAAATAAAATATATATTGTTTTAAAAATACAGCATATATTTGCACAAGATTTTTAATATTAAAGTAAAAGCACGAATTATTATGTAGGTAAATAATATACGATGTTGTACGTATATAAACAACTCATGTTTTTTCTCTTTATGAGTTTAAGTAAGAATATCCGAGAAAAAAATATTTTTAATCTATGCGTTCAATAAGGACTCATTGTTATTCCATTCTAAAAGTTTATCCCATGCGTACACGGGTTTGTATATTAAAATCGGCTAAATGATTATTAACAATAATAGAAATATCAAATATAAGCACGAATTACTGTGATATGAAAAAAATATACACGGTTGTACTTATTACAACGACTAATGTAATTCTTATTTAAAGTTTATATAAAAATATCTGGAAAAACATTTTTAAAAAACTTTATATTTTAACTTCATCAACGTTTATTAAACTCACACATTATGTACAACATGATATCAATAGTTAAACAACATAAACCTCACACTTGCACGTCACTTAAACAGAGTTAAATTTTGCATCCAACAAAAATATTTTACAAAATAGAAAGTAGTAGTGATAACTGATAAGTTAAGTTTGTGAATCAAACCTTAACCACCACAACAACATCAACATAGCCACTATAATCAACAAACAACAACGATCCAACACAACATCTCAAATCCAAAGCAACAACTTAAACCCTTCGTCACAAATATCAACCAACAAATCCATCTTCTAATACTATAACCCTTCGTCACACCCATCTCCAATCAACCACAACTTGACTCAAAACAGAAAATTAAAACACATTAATGATCTCAGATTTTGGTGTTCTTCAAACATCTTTATAGATCTAGAACACCATTACATCATAGATCTGTGAGAATTGATCTCTTTTATATACGAATATAATGAAAGTTTTATAACAAATCTGTCATAATCTTTCATTGTTTCATTCCAAGATAAAACCAAATAACAACCCTACCTGAGGCCCTTTTACAAGATCTTGAAGCCTTAAGTCGTCTTGTGTTCTTTATCTCGTAACCATTTCTAGTTCAAAAATTAAAAGGGTCAGTTTTAATTCGTGTGAATATTGATGTGATTGTTCGTAGGTTTACCAAGAATATGGAGATATAATGATGGATGAGCACCTGACGTTAAATGTGAGATCTGATTTTACTGGAGTGATAAAGATGGATCGTTGACAGTGTTTTGGGTTGTGTGGAGAAAAGTGTAGTGGTGGCGGATGAGTTATGTGATTAGGGTAATATATGTGCAACAAATTAGGGATTGTATTGATTTATATATATCCCTAATTCACCTTATGGACTAGGCCTTTTTTTTCTTAACTATAAACATGGGCCAAGATTTTTTTTACATTACTTGGTAATGGATCAGATACATCATCTAGTAGGCTGAGTTTAACACTGAAGTGGGTCTCGTATAAACCAATTTAGGCTGATGGGTTTATTGCAACTAGTTATTTATGGTTATTGGGCCAGTTAATGAAGAAGACGTGGGCTGAGTTCACATATGGGCCGACATGTTTATTTGTTATCAATAAGATTGGCTGATTATCACTAGTCCAAAATTAGTACGAGTTTGTGTTCTTGAATGCTAAACTTTGGTATAACTTTGGTTAATGATTATATTTGGACTCCGCAATGACAAAGTGACTATTTTTAGTGACGAGACCGGGATCAAACCTTATAAAGAATCATGCAACTTAAAAAATTTTAATGGCTAGATTTGGTATTAATTTTTCTAAGTGACTACGGAGTTGATCGGGTATCATTTATTTGTGATTGAAGTTGGATTTCACGAAGGCGTGTACTTATTTTATCTTGAAGTCGGGGTTGGTTGGATGCATGACTTTCAATGATAACTTGCTCGTGCTTAAGATTTAAGTTGAAGTATTGGTTATTTAGTTACCAGCAGTCGGGGTGGATGGTTGAAGACCTGGATAACTATCACTTAAAGGAGTTACGTTGTAGTACTCAGTGGCACACGCTTAAGACGATGTGGATAATCACAAGAGGTGATGAAAGTCTCATACTTTATCTGGTGAGTATTGAGTACTTAGAGATTTGCATGGAGTACAAAATTCTCTACACCGTTCTTCCAACATTAATGCAAGCTTAAGTCATAAGAACAAGGAATTCTACTTCAGTTTCAAGTTTGGTATATCGGGTTTACTCCATCAATGGTCACTTCATAAAACCTATAAAGGGGTTGGTAAAAAGATAGTTAGAGAGAGTTTATGAGTAGAGATTTAATCAGCAATTGATTCTCACGAGATTCATTTGAGCTAATTTCATTCTTCTCATAAGATTTCAAGTATATGTGCGTACAATGTTTTGCTGATTATGAGGTATCAAAACCAGCAAGGGGGAAGGAGACATACATCTGAACGCACAACGAGTACACGTGATGAACTTCATGCCTTTTTTTTTAATTTAGATCATTCCGGGAAGATATATGTCATAACCGCAGAAAAAATCCGTGTTTTAACTCGTGGCTTTTGGTGTATTATTCCAACTACATGGGAGAAGAGATGTAAGAAACAGTTTTTGATGATAAAAGAGGTACACAATGGTATGATGATTCCTCTAGATAGTCAGTATCTTGCAAGAAGAAATGTGTACATCCGGGACTTAGTTGACTTTAGTGTTATCATTTTGGCTACTTGGAGGATTTAATTTTCTACATCCGAGACTTAGCTAACCTTGGGTGTTACAAGAAATATCCTCATTATCCTGAAGGAAGGAATGCGTACGTCCGGGATTTAATTGAATTTGATGCTACAATTTCGACTTCATGAATAGGATAGAGTGTGTACTTTAGTTTTTGGGTCTCATTCAATGAGACTGGTTACATCTCTTCAACTACATGGGGAAAGAGATCTCTTGATACTTTTGGTATGCATTACTTGAGCTTCCAGTGGGGAGAAATGTAAGAAGAATTATTCAAGCGTGAGAAGATATGTTGCTGATCTATTTGATGATCCCCCGAATGGATAATCACTATGCTTATTATTAAAGAAGCAGTAACATTTGATGTGGGTATCCTACTAATTCCGTTGTGCACTTAATTCTTCTAAGCTTGAAAGAAAGCTTTGAAACTGTTCAAGAGAGGATTGCCTATTTGGGGGGGGGGGGGGAAGCTATTAAAGCTTCATAATGATGAATACATAGCATGAATTAGGGGGAAGCTAATTCAAAAGCTTCTCCTTAACCATAAGTGTATGGGTTACTTAGTTTATGCCTATTACAGTATTTCTCCTACAAGGTACTACAAAGATGATTCGTGTTGGAGTGTAGACTTGAAGTCAAAGGCCACAGAAGACATCATCAGCATTAGAAGCTTCTTGGAAGTTCTTGTTCTTAATCATTATGTACTTGTTAGGAAAAAATGTAAGTAATTCCGTATATCGTCCCATGGGGGAAGATTGTTAGGATTTCATTTTATGTGACGACATTACGGAATTACCATAGTTTAACATACCACCATACATAGGGACTAGAATAGGCATATTAGTAAACTTATGTATAGATGGTGGTATAAATACCCCACCATTGCTTCTATGGAGGGGTGAGACTCTTGTAACTTTCACATTTTTACATATATTTTCACACATTTGTTTCTCCCTCTACTCTCTCTCTCTCTCTCTCTAAACATGGCATTCTTATGGTTTGAGTCACCAAGACCACCGGATCAACGATTCTTTTATAATTAACATGATAGATTACAAGAAAGCTAATATACTGAAAATAAAAATCTCACTTGATAGGAATCGAGCGAGTAGACCTAAGTTAAACAATGGTTGAAACCTAACTATTCCCCATACAGCAGCCCCAAAAACTTAATTGTGTGCGGTTGTCGTAAAGACTTCTACACAAAGTTTTACAATTCTCTAGACATTGTACCTAATCGTTGTAGTGTAGTACTGGCAAGACTCGAGGATTGTTATCGTTCTCTAGGGGAATAGGTTGGGAAGGCTCGATCAAGATCTAACAAATATCTACGAGGTTGAGAGAAGATTCTTTTTGTATTTTTATTTTATAGAAAGTAGTAAAAATTATTGGTTTGAGAGGTTGGTTTGATTAAACTAATAAAACTAAATATAATCTAATCTACTGGTGATAACTTTATGATAAAAATATGTATTTACATAATCATGTACTACTCCTTAGATTGTTTCTCCTAATCCTGTTACTTTGTCACACTTGTGATGATCTGTGTAAGTATTTCTTAAGTCATGAACGAATTACACAAACCCGCTGTCTATTTAATATTTCGTTAAGGCAACACACAAGTAGGTAGTATGAAGACTATTACAAGGCCCCTAAGAGTATATTAAATGCAATTGAAATATCTTAAGAGGGATCAACCATATTAGGGGTAAGGTAGTATGAAGACTGTTACCAATGGTATTCTTTCTATACACTCGCGTTTCCCTAGACGTCTATGCAAATTTAATATCTTATGGCTAGTTTTCTAAAGCCTAACGTGCACATCCATTACAAGAAGCAACAGTAAAAGGATCTACAATCTAAGTTTCATACAATCATAAGTAAATACAAAGGAGGGTTTAGCCTAGCATGTTATATAGAAAGCAAGAACATAAATTAATCAAACAACACATAGACATATTGAATGATTAAAGATAAATAATCTTACTTGATTAAAACATGAATTAAGGTCAGTTACAATAGGATTTTGAGGCACTAAAGACGGCTTAAAAGTTGCTAGAATGATTAGGGTTCGTCTCCCAAAAGTTATACAAAGCTACACACCAAAAACCCTAAAATCAGTTTTGTATATATAAGAAAAGTGTCACGACAGTGTCATGTTGTAGTCGTGACAACGTCGCCAAGTAGAATCTTCTAGAGCCGGTTTAAGTCGGCTACGTCCGAACGCCGTCATCAAATCCATGACGCCATCACCATAAAAATCCTGATGCCGTCGCTTGAAGCCTGCGATGCCGTCTCCACGCTCTGTATGTATAATTCTTTAAGATAAATGGTGTAGAGCCGTAGTCTTGTCCGTTTCTTCTCCAAATGAGCCCAAGTTATGTGTATTTCCTCCAAATGCTATCCAAGTGCTAAAAACCTAAAAACAAACGATTAAGCACATAATCTGGGCATATTTTCATAATTTAGGGGGTTAAATGACCTAAAATAGTGTATAAAATGACACATCATTAGAAATATACTTTTGTGAACAGTGGTACTGAAGACATGAGCACATAATTTTAAAATGACATTTATAAGGTCTTTGAAAATTGTGCTTAGTCTCCACGTGAATTTGACACTGAAGTACCACATTTGAATTCCACTGAATGTTTTGGATACATAAAATTAACATTTATGAGATGTATCCAACAACATTAAAAAGGATTTGGTTTTAAAAGCTCCCTCTCAAAAATTGATCCACATAAATATGACATTTTTTAGTACCACAATTTTGAAAAATTATTTGAGGAAGGAAGTGTTGAACACACAATTGAAGAATACCACAAATAATATACCATATATTAACTAGATACCACAAATTGTTAAATATTATGAAAATAATTTGACATTGAAGGTTCTTTTTGAAAATTAGGTTCAACAATTTTGAAACCACATGATAAAAGACTTCTTTTTTATTTTAGAGTAAGTGCAATGAAAAGTATACTCCCCTATGACATTTGAATCCGGGTTACAGTCTGGAGTAACTGTAAGCCATTGTCATGAGCACAAACTTTGAATGTTTTGTATAATAGCTCAAGACCGAGAAATTTGACTTTCTCGCTAACAAGATAAGTTATCTTTAAAGATACACTTTCCTTACATTGAGGTCCGAGTTGTGCACTGAAATGTACATAAGTAATATAATAAAGATAGAAATGACATGTTTTGAAAGAGTTTGAACTCTTGCTCGAACTTCATTTACACACTCGTGTTAATGTTAATTGATATTTCTAGGTACATAAATGTTATCGATTCCAAGAGACATGTTTAGAAGATTCTTTTTGGTATTTTTTGAAATTTTTCGATTTTGTATTTGTTTTTGAGATTTTCTATTTTTGCATTTTATTTTTCTTGGTTTTATATTTGGTATTTTCTTTTTTTTTTGGTTTTATATTTTTGTATTTCTTTTTTTTTGAATAATTATGGATAGGTTTGATGTTTGATATATCAAACATATTCATTTGCCAGAGCCACCAGTTCTGCTGGAGTCAAACATCTCATACCGAGTCGTCTGACGAGTTACTTAAACCTATCTTCTGACAAAGATTTAGTAAGCAGGTCAGCTAACTGGTATTCTATTTTGACAAAGAATAATTCTACAATACCCCTTTCAACTTGTTCTTTGATGAAGTGATACTTGACATCAATGTGCTTCGTGCAAGAGTGCTAGACTGGATTGCACGAGATAGATGTGGTTGCTTTTGAGTCGCAATACATGGGTATCTTGTCAAAGCGAAAGCCATAATCTATGAGCTAAGTTCGCATCCAGAGAACTTAAGCATAACACGCAGATAGAGGCACATACTCAGCTTCTACTGTTGACACAAAAGTGCATTCCTACTTCTTGGATGACCAGCTGACTAGCTTATCACCTCCTAGAAATTGTATGAAACGTATACTCCCCTATGACATTTGAGTCCGGGTTACAGTCTGGAGTGACTGTAAGCCATTGTCATGAGCACAAACTTTGAATGTTTTGTATAATAGCTCAAGACCGAGAAATTTGACTTTCTCGCTAACAAGATAAGTTATCTTTTTTTTGGGTAAAAGGGACACTACCCGGGTAAAATATATTACACCAAAAAAACATTGAAGTACAATGGATATAGGTGAAGTCCTATATCATAGCCTGTTACATGGGCACCAAACCTGCACCTCAGTGCAATGAAAACAAAACAAACCTACATAAGAATAAAGATAACAAGACAAGTTATCTTTAAAGATACACCTTTCTTACATTGAGGTCCGAGTTGTGCACTGAAATGTACATAAGTCATATAATAAAGATAGAAATGACATGTTTTGAAAGAGTTTGAACTCTTGCTCGAACTTCATTTACACACCCGTGTCAATGTTAATTGATATTTCTAGGTACATAAATGTTATCGATTCCAAGAGACATGTCAAGAAGATTCTTTTTGGTATTTTTTGAAATTTTTCGATTTTGTATTTGTTTTTGAGATTTTCTATTTTGCATTTTATTTTTCTTGGTTTTTTATTTTTGTATTTTCTTTTTCTTGGTTTTATATTTTTGTATTTTTGTATTTCTTTTTTTGAATAATTATGGATAGGTTTGATGTTTGATATATCAAACATATTCATTTGCCAGAGCCTCCAGTTCTGCTGGAGTCAAACATCTCATACCGAGTTGTCTGACGAGATACTTAAACCTATCTTCTGACAGAGATTTAGTAAGCAGGTCAGCTAACTGGTATTCAGTTCCAACAAAGAATAATTCTACAATACCCCTTTCAACTTGTTCTTTGATGAAGTGATACTTGACATCAATGTGCTTCGTGCGAGAGTGCTAGACTGGATTGCACGAGATGGATGTGGTTGCTTTTGAGTCGCAATACATGGGTATCTTGTCAAAGCGAAATCCATAATCTATGAGCTAAGTTCACATCCAGAGAACTTAAGCACATCACGCAGATAGAGGCACATACTCAGCTTCTGCTGTTGACACGAAAGTGCAGTCCTACTTCTTGGATGACCACCTGACTAGCTTATCACCTCCTAGAAATTGTATACCGCCAGACGTGCTTTTGCGTGTGTCAAGACATCCTGCGTGATCCGAATCTGAAAAAGAAGTTAGTTCGAAATCGACGTCCTTCAGATACCAAAGTCCCATGTGAATGGTAATCTTAAGGTACCAAAAGATCTATTTAACCTCCTTGGGGTTCTTCTTAGTTGGTCTCACTTGATAACGAGCACAATAACATGTTGCATGTACAATATTTGGTTTACTTGTTATTAAGTACATGAATGACCCGGCCATGCTACGATATTTTGTTTGGTCAACGGGAGTACCACTCAAGTCAGCATCTAGGGGTTTTGTAGCTATTGGTGTACCATTGCTATCATATGAGGTCGTACCATGCTTTTTAAGTATCTCTTGAGTATACTTAACTTGGTTTATAAAGATACCACATGGGGATTGGTGGATATGAATTCCTAGAAAGAATTTCAGCTCCCCCACATAGACATTTCAAACTTGTTGTGCATTAGTTTTTCAAACTTTTTAGAAATTTCTAGGTTTGTAGACCCGAAAATGATATCAGCAACATAAATTTGCACAAGTAATATGTCTTCCCATGTTTTGTTATGAACAAAGTTGGATCAATAGAACCTTTGAAAAAACCTTTGGATACTAGGAAGTTGGAGAGTTCATCGTACCACGCTCTTGGAGCTCGATTGAGTCCACACAATGCCTTCTTGAGATGGTAGACTTTGTCAGGATGATGAGGATCTACAAATCCATCTGATTGATTGACCTACACTTCTTCCTTTAGAGGTCATGTTAGAAATAAAAAAAATGAACTACTTGTAGCACTATTATAAAGTGCATGGACTATTTGTGTTAAGTTAGGAAAGTTTAGTAACCAAGATGGCTATAAATAGGGAATGTATTTATGCCATGGTTAGTTGTATCAATATCAATTAATCAAAAGGCAAGTTAGTTATTTTCTCTCTATAAACACACATACTAATTACACTTTAATTCATACACACTAGTCTATCAATCAAGATCTAATTGCTTAATATATGGTATTAAGAGCCAGTGATTGCAAATTAGTGCTTATTCTTACTGTTTGATTGTGTTTGTGAGATCGAGAATTTGCTTATTTGCGCTTATTTTGTCAGCTTATTCGGTCAAGATTATGTGCTTATTAAGCCTGCTGATCAGATTATACTGCTTAAATAGGTGATTCATTTATGTGCTTATTTTGATAGGATTTGCTTATTCTGAGTGCTTATTCTGATATTTGAGTAATTATATGCTCAAAATTGCTTATTCTGATTTTATCAGCTTATTCAGGTGATTGAGCTTATCAGATCTATATCAAGTTTACAATCTGTTTCAAATCTACTTATTTTGGTGTTTATCTGCTTTAGATCAGCTTATTTTGGGACCTGTGGGTTAAGAAAAGCTATCTTAATGTCCATCCAGTAGACAAGAAATGACTTGTGTACAACATACGTAATAAATATCCTGACTGCTTCCAACCGAGAAACTGGTACAAATGACTCTTCGAAGTCTATTCCTTCTGCTTGACTATATCTCTTAGCGACAAGATGTGCTTTGTTGCAGATTACAGTATTCTCTTCATTACGTTTGTTTTTCCAGAGCCATTTCATGTTGATGATATTTTTGCATAATAGTCTATCGACTAATTCCCAGACATCTAGTCGTTCAAACTGATGGAGTTCTTCTTGCATCGCTTCTACCCATGCATGATTAGCCATGGCTTCTTTGATGTTCTTTAGTTTTGTGCGACTCACGATGAGTGCGAACATACACATCTCGCCATCGGTTTCTAACTGTCGTGTTGTTCTGACTGGTTGAGAAGGATTTCCAATAACTTGTTCTAAAGGGTGATCTCTTCTCCAATGATGTTCAAAAGGGTGTCTTTGGTAGAACGTATGCATGTTTGACGGATCAATATGGCGAGAGGATGACTCCCATTCTTCGTGTGTTGGTGCACCAAAAATGTTGTTAAATTCGTCTTCGTCAACCATTACAGTTTTTGCTTGATCGATGTTCTCAGTAGCAGTGACAGGTGGTGCTTGAGTTGTAGGTTCAGGTGTTATTTGAATATCCAATTGAGTTATATCTGCAACAACGGTTGTTGAAGAAGATGGAGTTGTGTTTGGTAGTTGACGTTTATCAGATGTATCAGTAGTAGAAACAGCGAAAGACTTTAACACAACTGAAGTAGCTCTATTGAAATATTCATCGAACATTGGACTAAATAGCATATCCAACTCATTAAAAAACGTTGTTACTGTTTCATCTGCCAGTGGAACATTTTCTCGACTTTGGGGATCGAGACTTAAACTGTCATGTTCAAGTGCCATTGTCTGACATTGTGGTGCGAGGTTAGAGCTGACGTGATCTGATGCCATTGGAGGCAATTCGTCAAAGTTAACATGAATAGTCTCGACTATTAATCTTGTTCTCTTGTTATATACTCTATAACCTTTTGACTGAGTAGAATACCCAACAAAAATACATGCATCACCTTTTTCTTTCATCTTGTCAAGATTTTCACTGTCTCTGACGATGTAACATAAGAGCCAAAAATGTAAAAGAATTTAACATAAGGTTTTCTCCCATTGATTATGTGGTATGGTATTTTCTCATGTCGAGGAATTACGAGTGAACGGTTTTGAGTAAAACATGCTGTTGCAATTGCTTCAGCCCAGAAGAACAGAGGAATTTTAGCGACGCTCAACATTGTTCGAGCAGCCTCAACAAGAGTACGGTTCCGTCTTTCAACAACACCGTTCTGTTTAGGTGTTTGGGTAGTGGACGTTTGGTGTTCAATACCTTATTGTGAAAAGTATTAATGAAGAGTCTTATTAACAAATTATGTGCCTTTGTCAGTTCGCACTATTCTTACTCAAGCATGAAGTCCTCGTTGAAACCGTCTGAGGAAATTGATGAGATCTTCTGGTCTTTCGTCTTTAGATATCACGAAGTGAGTCCAAGTGTATCTGGAGTAGTCATCAACAATTACAAGAACATATTTCTTCCCATTTATACTTTCTATCCTCATTGGACCGCACAAATCCATGTGAAGAAGTTGTAACCGTCTTTTTGAGCTTGGGGTTGTTTTGTCTTGAATGACTTATGTTTGGCTTTTCCCAACTCACAAGAAGAACAAAGATGATCTTTGATAAATTTCAGTTTTGGAAGGCCAGTCACAATATCATTCTTTGAGGGCAGGTTAATGGTATCAAAGTTCAAATGTGAGAGATGACGATGCCATAACCATGCTTGAGACGATAAAGCTTGGCCATTAAGCAAATTGGATTAGCAGAAGTTGTTTCTTGAAGAGTGATTGAATAAAGATCACGAGAGCTTGTGAGAAGATCATTGCCTTTTAAATCATGAACATAACATGTAGATTTTCGAAAAGCAACTTCCAAATCTGCATCACAAAATTGACGGATGGAGAATAAATTGTGATTTAGCCCTTCGACGTAATAAACCCTCTTGATAGTGACATTTCCTGGAACCAGATCTCCATATCTAAGAATCAGTGCAAATTGATCATTACCAAACCAGACCTTACCCAGAAATTTCTCCACAAAGTTAACAAGAAGCTTGAGATTCCTATCATGTGCTTTGAGCACCTAGAGTCTACGATGAATATGATAATTTTAAAGAGCTGCAAAAGAATTAGAAGACAATGGAGTGTTGGACAAAGTGGATCCCCTAACAGTCTTAGTCTCCAAAATATTAGTAGTTCTAGATTCAGTTTCTAGAGGCACACTAACATTTGTTTTAACATTCCCTGTTTTGGACTTAGGTTCCCATTTGTATCCTGGTGGTGTAAGCTTAGTGTACCACCAACTACATGTCTTACTAACATGCTCATATAGCTTCCGAAATTTACTTATAGGTTTCTGGATAGTGGATTCTGAAGCAACTGTTTTCCTATGGGGTGTTGCAACAGATTGGTTCACTGTTTTCTTGGGTTCTCTAGTACCAATAGGCACGATAATGGACTTCTTAGTTCAAGAATTCACGCCATTACAAAAAATTTAGAAACACAACAAAGCAAATCATGATTTCATTCAAACACACATTATGCCACAAGTATCACCCACAAACAATATTACCATTCGAGGTACTTAGGAAATTCAAATGTCATTAACAACATGTTACATAACGTGTTAATTTTTAGAAAACATAAAATAAACTTAAAATTCTTACGGTGGTCTTCTACTTCCTTTGTCTTCACTTGACTATTGTTATGCATGACCCTATCTTTCAGTTGAGTGCTCTTAAGCTGTGGTCTGCTAACACTAGTAGTGGGAATTACTCTTGTAGAGAAAGACACGCATTTGTTAGTTTTCTTAATTTCCTGAGGTAACTATGATGTTCTAGTTTATGTAGGCCTAGTGTTTATTTTGTACATTCCTGGTGCAATCACGGTAGTGTTCTTATGAACTTGATTCACATTTGTTGGCAAAATCTGTGAAGTGACTGGTTTTGAAACATCCTTTGGCAAATTTGTTCTGGTAACCGACCTTGACTTTGAAAAATCTTTCTTTTCAAGAGAATATGAAAAAGGAGTCGGTTTACCTAAAAATGATGATTTTTGAAATTTAAAAGCATTCGGTTGTCGAGTAACCGAATGATTTTACAAAATTAGTATTCACAAATTTTCCTTTTATCTTTGCAATGAGTTGCTTTAATTCCCTGATTGCAACGTTCTTGTCTTGAAGCTGAGCTTTCAATTTGTTTATTTCAAAAAATTCAGGAAACTCAGGAGCATCCTGATTTTTACATTGTCTGTCAGTTTGAAAATTTTCGTTTTTGTGTTTCAAAGACAGTTCGAGAGAAATACAATGTTTGTCTAGTTCTGCAAACTTTTTGGACAAGTCATTAAACGATTTGTTTTCGACATTTTCAGTTCTTTTTGAAAGCTCTTCTTCAAGACATTCACATTTATGTATTACATCCAAATAATGACATGCCATATCAGTATATTCATCAAGTTTAGTATATACGCCAAGTATAGCATTCATGTGATCAGCATAGTAATATTTCCTAGAAAGTCGATCGATTTCGTTTGAAAATTGTGTTTGTTGAGTTTCTAGTTGAGATTGAAGAGATTCAACCTAATTTTCAAGAGATTTAAAATATTTCTGATCTTCAACCATTTCTTCTTTTAAAGTTTGATGAAATTCAAAGACAACATTTGATAGACGTTTAGCAGTTGGATTCGGTTTTTGTTCGATGATAATTTTCATATATGGACTAACTGGAATATTCCAATACTTGTTGTTTATGAGTTCAAAACAACGTGAAAGTCCACTATGAAAAGACTGAACATAATCAGTTGTTTTCTAAAAACCTCCTTTGAGTATAGATTCTTTTCAGATGTATAACTCTTTCTCAAATCGTTTGAAAAATACTTTGGTCAGCTGACTTTTCACGTTGAGGAATAAACAATTCGCAAAGGTTATTCAGGTTTTTATAATAAAAAGGTTTGATTAAATAACTTATTTTTTATCGACTTTCGTAGGCAAGACGAATCGTTTTGTCAGATTCAGGAGCTAACATTAAAGCAAGATTATAATTATAGCATCCTATATCATATACACGTGGATTCTCACTTTGAGCTTTCTTGAGGTACTGTCGTTTGACAAAACTTGTTTTACAATTCCGAATAAGCATATTCATCGTTTGAACTGACTGGCCGGTTTTATAAATAATGTCATTCAAAACTTTGACTTGTTTTTCCAAGCTGATGACCTTTTTAATTTATGTATCTTCACGAGTTTTGAAAACCTTTTCTTGTTCTTCTTTTTGAAATGAAATTGTGGAAATGGTTCTTTTATGTACAACAAGCTTGTTTTCCATTTCTGAAATCTTCTTATTTAAAGTATAAGCATTAGATGACTTTTTAAATTTGACTTTTTGTTCTTCGAGTAAACCATAAGTTGTTGCACATTTAAGTCTAGCATTTACCATAAAATCAGAATCTTTGTACCTCGTAAGCTCATTATTTAAGAACGTGTTTGCTTCTCGTAAATCTTTGTTTGATGATTCTAAAGCTTTATTGTTTTGTTTGCTTCCATCAATTTCAATTTTTATTTGTTCAATTAAAGAAGCAAGCAATTCACGTTCTTTTTGAAGCATTTTATCATCCTGTTCAACCTCTTCTCCATTATTACTCATATCTGATGAATTAGGAGTGATATTGGTATCACCTTGTTCCACCAAGTATGTGTCATTAACATATTCAAGTTGCTCAGGATGCTGTCTCTCATTGGCAAACACATCATAGTCATCATCACTATTATGTAGCATTTGCAGTGGCTTAGTATCAAAGATTGGTCCAGAATTATCAGCAGCATCTGGAATGACTTCTTGAATCTTTTCCATCTACATGCAGTGTGCTTCTGATTCTTGATCTTCAGGTTTATCATCTGTGTCATCCCTCTAATCAACTTGTTCTGCACTCAATTGAATCCCAGCTTCCTCTTGCTTACATAGTAGCATCTTTTCCTTGTGATAAGCTAAACCTTATGTTCTTTTTGGTTTCTTGCATTCCCTTGCTACATGCCTAAATTCCTTGCAGTTATAGCATTGAATCCCCTGTCTGCTGCACTACCTGAGTACCGACATTTTCCCTAGCCCCAACAACATTAACTGCCCTTTGACTATCATACTGCCCAGCCTGTCTTTCATAGCCAGTTCCTCTGTTAGATCTTAGAGTATTTTCAACATTCGTGTTCTTGGTGTTTGATGAAGTTTTGAGGTTGTTGTTGGTAGGTTTGTAGATTTTCTTGAAAGACATTAAGATTAAAGCCATGAGTTTGTCAATCTCCTTCTCCTTTGAAGATGCTTCATCATCAGCAGCAATATCGGGTTTTGGGTCATAAATGAGTAGAGGAGAATTGGCAATTGCTTTACCTCTGTTTCTGGTAGCATCTTGTGATCTGGTTGATGAACTTTGAGTATAGTGGGTGGGATTTGGTTGAGGATAGTAAACTGGTTGTTGTTGAGAAACAAGTGCAAGTAGATTAGCAATACATGCTAGTCTTTCAGCTCTTATCTCATTTACTTCATTTTGGTGTTGCTTCATGATGTCATAGAGTTTGTGATAGGAGACAGTCTTCAGTTCTTGATTCTGCTTAACAGGTGTCATAAACCTTTGTCATTCTGGTTTAAGTTGAAGTAAGAACTGAACATTCACTTAATGATTGGTCCCATGACACTGACTTCTGACAAGCTCATTCATCATCTTGTAAAGCCTTTAGTAATACGAGTCACGTGATTCACCATCTTGTGAAGTGAACTTCCCAAATTCCCAATACAAATTAGTTTCAAGATCTTGTACATTGATTGACTCACCTTGTTTTAACCTTTCAACTGCTTTCCACATTTCCATTGCATTTGGACAAGCATCAATGATGCGTATTTTATTTTAAAATATATTTTATTCAAGTTTCAAATTTATAAAACTCGATTCACCTTTACAAATGCACTAACGGGCAGAGAACCTGATCGTGAGTAGTGTAGTTATGGTAAATCTGAGGTCGTCCCAAGAGCTAAAGGGCGGTCTAAATTTGAGTTTAAATGGTTGTCACGTTTTTAAAGTAGTTTTAGAATATTGATTTGTAAGAGAATAAATGAGAGGAATACTAGGATACAAGGTATACCATTACTGAATTACCTCAAATGATTCTCGGCTTCCCTCTTGGTGCAATTCACCATTATGATAATCTGAGGCATCACTAAACTAAGACGGACATCCTTGTTTTAGCCTATGATCCCTAGGTGGAATAGACCCGCGAGGGGAATTAACCTATTCCTAGTTCTCAGTGATTGATCCCTCTCATGGTTTGACGTTAGGACAATCCGACTTAATAGTATCTCACGCCTAATACTATAGCTAGGTTCTATAACAACGGATCGAAATTGAACTACAATCAAACGGGTGCTGATGGTACATAAATACTGAATTCCAGTCTTAAGATTAAGGGTCTGGGTCAAACCACCAACGTATATGGGTACTACAATTGGCGAATTAAGGACAACTGAGTGAAGAGGATATTCTTACACTCAGAGTTCTCGCATCCTTAATTCAAAACCAAAATTGAGATCCTGAAACAAAAGCTTAATACAGACTATGATAATAATAACAAGAGAAATGGAGAAACCAAATGAAAGTAGAACAATAATGATATTAAGGAGAATTACACCATGTTTCTAGCAGAATGCAGGAAACATTGAGAAACGCTACAATTCCTAAAACTAGATTTATCACACGTTACATGGCTCGTTCTTCCTTCCTTCTCTCACTAGTGTTTACTTCATAACATAAATTATAAGTTACATAAAATGACTCTAAGTGAGACGTTTTAAAAGTCAACCATTCGATAATTTTTATAAAATATCAGAGTTACAATAGGTCCCACTTGTAATGTAATAGAAAACATTTTTAAAACGTTTGTCGAATGGTACTCAAATTATAAAGCACTCAAATGCTCCCAATGCTCCACAAGCAAAATAATAACCTAAGAAAATACATGCAAAACGTTAACAATAATGTTGGTGAATTCATAGGTTTAAGTAAAAGCCGTATTAAAATAATTTAAGTAATATTTCAGTAAGAAAAGTAGTGTTACAACATTTTAAAATAGTATTTCCGAAATCCAAGTAGTGATTCAATAACTCAAGAAATGTTCAGTAGTGGACCACAAGATTTAAGTTATAGTAGACTATGAAACAAATTCAGTAGTCCAAAACATGTATTATTGCACTAAGCTCATGACCCTAAAACCTTAACTAGTTTTGTGCCCCAGGGAAAATATAGGATGCTTGCCAACAACCTAACTATTCTCACAATGTTAAATGCACCATGGTCAACTTGTGACTAGAAATTCCAGGCGGGGATTGTCAGTCCCAATAGATCTATCCATAACACTCGCGCTTGCTACATTAGCAATTAATGATTCATGATTGGTAGGGACTTAAATGGAAAATGCGGTAACTTAGGCAATAATATTCAGGAAATAATCTGGATAGCATACAGTTTGAAAAACACTTGTGTCCAAAGCAAAACAAATAATGTGTTTAAAACTCATGGTTTTCATATATATATATATATATATATAGGTATTCAATGGTCTCAAATCATGTAGTAAGCAAATCAATCTTTAGTAAGTTCATAAGTAATCAACCATGTATTAAAAGTCATGTAGTAAGCAAGTAAAAGCTTTAGTAAAAATAGTCATGTAACGCTTAAGTAGTAGAAATCAATAAGTTTGCTTGGTAAAACGAGCATGTATTCTCACCCCGAAAACAGTTTATGAAAACCATTAAAAGAGAAAAGGTGGGGCTATGAACTCACCGAGAAGCAATGAAGTAGTAAGTACTGAAGTTAGATCAAGGATGGCGTGAAATCACGGTCGCCTAAGTATCACCTAGAAAGAATGGTGACTTAGTATAAAGAAATAAAACGCACACGACGAAAACAACCAAAAGATACAATGAAGAAATCGTGATCATGATATGGCGTTCTAATTACTTTTAACTAAGTGAGATTTATCCAAACATCCCTTTAGGACCTGATCTAATATACCTTCAAGTATAAACCCACTTATACCACTTATTTACCCATTTTATAAAATCCGTTATACTCGTTAAACCGTTTAAAGCAATCCGACACTATACAATTCTGCACTTACGCCGACTTAATGGACCTATATCTCAAAATCCGTAATAGGTATAAACGAACGGTTTTCGCCTCAATCAAGCTTAATGAACCTAGTTTACTGATGTTATCAACCAAACACTCCAATGTATCCAGAACCTAAGTGAAATGACCAATTTACCCCTAAGTACACAATCTGAGTTTTGAAAAAAAAATTCCCGCTTCACCGTTTTGATCATATCTCACAATTCGTAACTAGTTAGAACCCCATTCAAAAGCTCATGTTTAAGTCTATCAATTATCTACAACTTTTAGCATTATAAAAACAGTACCTAGGTTTAAAATATTTAAGATATATTCGTTTGAAAATCTGGGCGCAATTTCTAGTTAGTTTCGCCATTTTAGTCGTAACTCATTCATCCAGAATAGTTACGGTTCTATCCAAAAAAACACATGATCCTCATATGTTGTACCCTTCACCCATGTAAAAACCCAGTAGCCTTCAAGTCAAATAAAATTCGATACAAGCCTAACTATCTGTATTACAAATTCTGGATACACACTAAGTTTGTTTCCACGGTTTTGGTCGTATCTCGACCTTCCGAAAGAGTTGGTGTTCCATGCAACTCGCAACTAGGACCTGAGATATTAACCTATTCATTCATGTAAATAACCAGTAGGCGTTAAGCCAAAATTTTCTCATTAAAACATAAACTATCTGCAAGCCACCCATTTGGACTAGTTTCACTAATTTGGGCCTAACTTGGTCATTCGGATGAGTTACCGCTCCATCTAAAGCACCACATACACCTTGTATGTTTCCCTACACAACGAAGTCATAAAATCATAGATCTTAAGCCAAATAGATTTTGACATCACACCAATAACCTGTTGTCACAATTTATCTATCCCAACAACTTTTAATCAAACAACCCAACTAGTGTTTCTAACATCCTAACATCATTCTAATGCCATAACAATCATCACAAACACCTCAATAACACTGAAACTCATCAAACTCAAAAAACCCATATCAAAAATATCAAGTTCAATGAAAATAAAATTAATAGAAAAGGTTTAGAGCTTACTAGAATATAAATCAAGCAAAATGGAAGGCACACACCCTTCCTATGGGGCGTGTTTGGTTTGAACCCAACAAGAGACCAAGACCATAACTCCTAGATGATATTAATTACAATCAAATCCTTCCAATAACACTTTAACTTCAGCCTCCAAGTTCCTTTTCATAAGATTTTTCACAACTTCTTTAATACTTTGATTCAAAGCTTGAAACTTTGCATAGGGCCTTGGTCGATGATTCTAACAACAAGATGATGGTTGCATGAGGGATTTTTAGTGATGGTTATGGTGTTTGAGTGGTGGATTTCGGCTGAGAAAGAAAGAAGGAGAAGAATGATGTTTTGTTTGATCTTATTATGTGTAAATATATGTGTTTGTGTCTTTGTTTTAGCATTTAGTAGGAGCAAAATAAATAAATAAGGGGTGTTTGCTTGGGCTTATTGATGGCGTCAACAAGAGGGGAGGGGGTGTTTGGCTTAGTGCTATATAAAAAATATATATCTATATATATATATTATAATTTATAAATAAATCACATTTTAAAAAAATACAATATCTACATATAAAACCATCTAAATAAAGGTTATAAAGTGTAAAACACAATTTTAACACGGTTTCGGCTAAAATGCGGAAAAAATCATGAAATACTAAAAATAAAATAAGGATTAATTTTATATCTCCCCCTCTTTTTACCAATAATTTCATATATACCCAAATTACAACATTTGAATGCATGATGTACCACACTTTTGATGCATGTTTGGGTAAATATGAAATTAATGGTGAAAAGAGGGGAAAATATGAAATTGCCCCATAAAATAATTAGACTCCCGGAGCAAAAATATGAAAATTTTAACTTCTCAAACACTTAAATGGATAAAAATCCGAAGCACGTCTCGCAAATAGCCAAAAAACGATGATTTTCACCAATTCGTCTAACAAGTGAAACACGAAATTTTTATTCAAAGATGGAAATAGGAACGGATTTGAGATTTAATATTGACCGTAAAATACGAGATGTTACACCAAACCCTTGTGGGTTGTGGGAATCGAGATATCTTAAATGAGCAGAAACTCGTTCCTTATATAGACTTTGAGTTGGTTACGGTGTAATGTATGCGTGAGATTACGCCGTAACCTTGCTAACGAGGCTTTCCATGTTACAGGCATAAAATATGTTATGGCGTAATCAAGTGTCTATGTTACGCCGTAATGCTGACTCAGATATCTTAGTCTTCTATAATAATAATGTTACGGTGTAAACCTTGACTGTGGTTACGCCGTAATCTTGCTTGGGTGACGTGTCTTGCCTTGAATAAGTTACGGCGTAACATTATCGTGGGGTTACGCCGTAAAGTCTCGTAAGAATCCGTGTATTCTTCATTTTAACGTCCAATTCCCATGTTTCATGCAACATACTTGTATTTTACCTGAAAACAATAAAATAACAGTAAAAGTATCGAATTCAAGTATTTATAAGACAATTGCAAGTATTTTTAGGGGAAAATTAACACAAAAAGTATCAAATATTTGATGTCATCAATCAACTATAGAGTAGATATCATTTTCAATCCTTGTAAGTATGATCTGAACAGCTTCAGCTTCAGCTGTAATCTATTTATGTATTTCCTCTAGAACAGTTGCATATGTCTCTATTACCTCTTCCCTTAGTTGTTGTGGAGTACCATCATTACTAGGTGTAGCAGGTGTAGCATCAAAAAGTTTGAGTTTGTATTGGTATGGTGGATTCAGAAGACAAAAGTGGATACGCTCCTGGTTTGGTTTGGTATCAATGTATATTTTGATTCGAGATTTCCACTAAACGTAATTACCAAGTGCTAACATTGGAGGACGATCTTTACCATCAGCTTCCATGATGGCATTGTGAAGAGCACTTGATGTTTGAGATTGCATGTTGTTGTTGGTATTAGACATTTTGATGTAGTTGTGAATGGATATTGGAAATTTTCAATGATACAGTGGAAGTTGTGATAATTATGATGGTTGTTACAAGTGTTATTATTTTATTTGTTGTTAATTGTTAGGAATATTTAAGTTTGGAATTGTGCTTTGAGTTTCACTAAAACTTTGACTAGAAAATTTGAATCAAATCGCTTGAAAGTTAGTCAAATCGCCTGATGATTTAGGGTCAAATCGTCTGATCAAACTTTATCAAATCGCCTAAAAAAGTTAGTCAAATCGCCTAAAAATCAGTCAACTCGGCTAATGAATAAGAGTCAAATCGCATGATAAGATGTTACCAAACTGCAGGATTCACTGAGTCAAATTGCCTGAAGATTGAGCTCAAACCGCTTGATTAACTTGGTCAAATCGCCTGTTATGTTGGCTCAAATTGCCTGAAAAAATGACTTAAATCGCTTGAAATTGTGACTCAAATCGCTAAAAAAGTTAGGTCAAATCGCTGGAAAAGTTAGGTCAAATTGCTGGAAAAGTTAGGTCTAATTGTTGGAAAAGTGAGGTCAAATCGCTGGAAAAGTTAGGTCAAATCGCTAGAAAAGTAAGCTCAAATCGCCTGAACTTTCTGCCAAATCGCCTTAATATCCAATCAAACCGATGGATGACGAAAAAGTACACACGAGAACAAACGCCTAAAAACCACATTTTTAACGTTTTTACCTAAAAAAATTCAAAACTAAGTATATCTAACATAAAAATTATAACTTTAACATTTTTAACATCAAAAATTTGGTTACTTTTTTTAGAATAAAAGCTTAAAAACACACTTTTTCTTAGATTTTTGCAAGTAAAACGCACACAATCAACACGTAATCATCCCATGACTACTGATACCACATGTTGTCCTACCTTAATCCATAACACAACATAGATCTAACCAAAATCTAGAGAGAAAGAGAGAGTTTTAAAGAGAGAAAGTAGAGAGAAGAAAGAGAGAATGGAAGGAAGCTTTATTTCTTACAAATGACAACCAACACCCTCTCCATGTGTGGAGAGTTCCATGCCACAAGTAGGCATATGGGCTATGTATTTGGGTCGAGCTTGATGTTTGTTGGACTAAGAGCCCAAACCATAGACAATAGTAGATTACAGTCCAAGCCCGTTAAACCCGACTAGCCTATTACAAACTAAGACTATTAATTACTAAGATGACCGCTAACATTCTTGTTTGACTTAATAAAATTAAGGCTAACAAAGTTTAAAGAGTGGATATGTGATCAGCAAACTATTCTCATGGGATATTATTGTGCTACAGAACGACAATGGTAATTCATAGTCTAAAGCAAAATTTTCAAAGTTCTTCAACGATGTTCATAACTTTTCAAGATTTTTGCTTAAGACAAGAACTTCTCAAGTATAGAGTTCGTAACCATCATGGGGGAAGAACGTACTTTGGAGTTATTAGTTTAACTTCCAAGGGGAGGTAGTGTATACTTTATATGGTGTACGAGTCAATGAAGATATTGGGTTTGTAGATTTATGTTGGGTTTCTACTTCACTTTGTATGGTTTATGTGAAGTATTCTGCAAGCGTGAGAAGATTCGTTGCTGATTTCTTGCATGGTCTCCTGAACGGATATTCACCAAGACCAAATATCATGAAACAGTATAGAAGCAGTATTATTTGGTGTGGTTGGCTTCTTCTTCTACAAAATTCCGTTGTGAACTTTAAATGTCAAAGTTAGAAGATCGTTCGAGCTACATCAAAGTTTCAGATGCTGCTCAAGATACAGATATTAGTTTGGGAGAAGCTGATTCGGAAACTTCATCAAAAATGAGTCTATGAAGAAAGCTTTTCAAGACATGTTGCATGAATTGAGGGGAAGTTAATCCAACTCATGTATATTACAATGGTTCCTAAACCAGTAAAGATGAAAAGGATTTAGGCTGAGGTACAATTTATGAAGACTAGAAGACAAAGACGTCATCATCAGCATTAGAAGAACCTTGGAAGACTTTATTTTGTTGTATTTGTACTTGTTAGGAACATTATAAGTAATTCTGTATGTTTGCACATTGGGGGAAGATTGTGTAACAATTTGTATTTTTTTCAAGTCATTATTTAACCTCGTATTTTTACTATTTATTTTAACTTCGCGTAAAATAAAATTTCACGGGTAACCGGATAGGCACACGTTTTAGCTTGTTTTAATTACCAAATACAATGCTAATCTTATAAATAAATATATAAAACTAATTGGGACATATTTGAACAGTGGCTAAAACGTAACACTCTGTAAAAATCAGTAGACCTTGAGGATTAGGTAAAAATATAGGGTTGTAGGTCTATGTCTTAGCTTCGATTCCCTGGGTGGCACACGTCGTGACAACACTCACTGATTAAATTAGATAATAAACGATAACGGTGTGTCAAATTTACACACCTGATTTCAATGGCTAAAAACTCGTAAAACTTGTACAGAACTCATTATTGCTATAAAAATTGAAAATGTAGAGGACGCCTTAACTTAAACATGGCCAGTTGAACCAGCCCTAACGAAATTGTAGTTTAGGAGTTACAGCCTTTTTTGCGGGACTGATGTAATCTGGAAATTAACAGCTTTGACACTTGAAAATGATTTTGTCACTCGACACCAATTACATAAAAATTAAAGTGGTCAGACCCGTATATCGGATTAATAGACTCAATTATATTTCTAAGGACATAAAAATCAAATCGAGACTATTTACGGTTTAGGAGATACGGTCATCTAAAGTCGGATAAAAATCTGAAAGCCAAACAACTTTTGTATTAGGGCTTATAAATGTTTGTAAAGTGGTCAAAACTAGTCTTTAACGTTTTATAAACTTTATAAAACACCAAGTACAATGTATAGTCTATATATAAAACTTTATAAATACTCATTTGCATTCATACGCCTAAATTTTATAAAACCTAAGATGCGACGTCATTTATAGGTTGCTTATAGAAGTTCGCGGCTTGCCGATTTTCTATATTTCATCGTTTGATTACCACTTTGCTAAGGTGAGTTTCGTGGCCCATTTTTATTTATATTTTTCTTAGGGGAAAATGATACTCAAAATCTATTTCCAAATACTTTATACCGTGCTAGCTACTTGATTTCTTTGGACAATATGTGTGCCTATAATTTGCAATGTGAGCATTAGTGGTTACATATGATGCCTATATTCCTATTGAGCCAACAGTCGCGTATACGGCCGGTTAGAAACCTAGTGAGCTAACAGTCGCGTAGACGACTGGTTGGAAACCTATTGAGCAAACACTCGTGTAGACTACTGGTTGGAAACCTATTGAGCCAACAGTCGCGTAGACGACTGGTTGGAA
This sequence comes from Tanacetum coccineum, assembly GCA_026074375.1. NCBI lineage: Eukaryota > Viridiplantae > Streptophyta > Magnoliopsida > Asterales > Asteraceae > Tanacetum > Tanacetum coccineum. The sequence continues at coordinate 51,664 of BQNB010001567.1, read as the reverse complement.
ACCTATTGAGCCAACAGTCGCGTAGACGACTGGTTGGAAACCAATTGAGCCAACTTGTTTAGCTCCAGCTGGTAAGCGACATGTTTGAAAACGTAAAGCATTGATAACTCAGTGGATTGTGGTTTGGATCGAATATCTCTATACCTTATTGTTGCCATGCTATTATTTACATACTATTGTCTTACTTGTTTTATATGCACAACAAATGGGTTTACTTCTTAAACCCACGAGCTCACCAACTTTATGTTGACGTTTTCGAGTATTCATTTTTAGGTGATAAGATTTATGAAGCCTAAGGAGTTAGTGCTTGTGACTTGGCTTAGTGAAACCTAAGAAGAGACCCTTTTGGGGTCAATCATCATTCTGTTGTCTCGGCATGTGAGATTTTGATACATTATGACTTTATTGATGTGACATTTACATCGTAATACAAGTCCCAGCTTGTATACGATGTCGTTATGCTATTTTATGTTAAATGTTCATGTTGTAATTCTCTATTGTGTTGTACCAATGCTTTATGACGGTTCCTCTCTGTCACGCCTCACGTTTCCGCTTTGGGCGGGGTGTGATAGATTGTTAGCCTTAAAATGTGAAGACTTATACGGAATTACAAGTAGTTATAATATGCAAGACATGTAGACACTAGAATCGTCATTTGCATTAGTTAGATCGTGTCAAGGACTATATATATCCTTCCTTACTTCCAAAGAGGGGTGAGGAAAACATTTGTATTATCACACCCCTAAAAACGGGTCCCGTAGGAATAGGAAACTAGAGGTGTGGACGTCAAGAATATCACAAATACAAGATGCAAGAACGACCACTAAAGGGGACGTTTTGAAAATTCATACTCGTTACATTTGATCAAATAATAAGTTTTACCTAATACTCCAAAAGAAAATTTAAGGTTTTGCGGAAGCGAAATATAAGTTTGACAACATAGATAACGAGCATGAGATAAAATAAGTCTTGAGAATGGTAGTCATATAGCAAGTAGACTTCAAGTAGCACCTTGAGCGAATATCCAACCTAAGCACCTGAAAACATTGCTTAAAACGTCAACAAAAGTTGGTGAATTCATAGGTTTAAACTGAAACGTAATAGTGTGGACCACAAGTTATAAAATGTATGTGACTATTATAATAGATACAATATCACATAAAAAGGGTGTTTACGCTGCTCTAAGCTCATGATGTTGAGGCTCAATTAGTATGTAGCATATAATCATGCCAAGTGAAACTTTCCTTAACAGGTGTCCAACCAAAGACCACCAAACGAAATTCGACATGACATACATTCTTTTATCGGTCCCTCCGATACAAGTAAGCGCTACTAACCCGGATGGGGGTTATTAGCCCCAATAGATCTATTTATTCACTCGCGCGCATTCAATCAGTATGGTCAGTCAAAAAATTAACGGTTCATGATAATTCGGGCAAATAGTGGTTTAAACGCAAACTTAGGAAACACGTAAACAAGTAAGAGTAACGCAAAACACTTGTGTCCAGTTTTAAAAACAAGCAATGTTCCCACCCCGAGTTATAAAGTATACGTAAAACGGAAAAAGATGCGGGGTCTATGAACTCACCTTGATTGGTGAAGTAAAGTATTGGAAAAAGAACGATCGCATGTTATTGCACGACTGAACCCGGTCTTGACCTAATAATAAACATTTTTTATTCAAAAATAGTACCATGGGAAATTATGATAATGCATAAGGGTTTTTCAAAAGTGTTTGTTTTATTGTTTCGTTAAGAAATGTAGTATCATCGGTTGTGTAGTTGTAATAGTTTGACTCGATAAAAATACTTCACAGTACTAAGTATATATATATATATATTATATGAGAGATATGAACAAAAATGAATATGTTTAGGCAATTTACCCGTTAACCTATGTTAATTCACTAAGATGCCCTTTGTATAAATGTTTATACGTTTTTAGTACACGTATTAAATAATAGGAGTTTTATATTTTATAAATTTATAAAAATATATTTTTCGTCTTTTAGTCGGGTATTAAAAAAATATTTTATTATTTTGTCTTTTTGTCGTTGTTAGGGAAAATACTTAGTATTATGTATAAGAATATATAGTTTAGTTCATTTATCTAATGTTTTGAAAACCGGGTCTGTGATCGACGGCGAGTCACCGGGGTTACTGGTCAAACCGGTTGGACCTCGGGTCAACCGGTTTTGTGCAGGATGACCAAACACCAAATTTATATCTTCCAAACCCCCACTACTTTGCTGTAAAAAACAGCAAGGAATAAGAGATTAATACAGCCTTAACGAGATTACAAGCTTTATGCTTCAAAAGACTATACCAAAGCATAAATCCTACGAGATTACAAGTTTCATACTTCAAAAGGCCTAAATCCTCCGAGGTTACAAGTTTTATACTTTAAAAGATTGACTTGTGTGGAGATGGAACCATCTTGATGCTTTATTTTGGGATCCATAGCTCTAAAATAAACAAAATACAAAATGAGTCAAAGTAATAGACGAATGTTTCACTTGAATTGATAATTACCATGTTGGGTCTGCTTGTGCTAGTACTTGGAGTATATTTGGTAAAGTGTGTGTGTGTTTGTCTTCACTTGAATTTGATGGTAAAGTGGTGCTAAGTTATCATGTGGTGGCTGGAAGTGGATTGATACACGTAATGAATAATAGAAGTTTTATATTTTATAAATTTATAAAAATATATTTTTCGTCTTTTAGTCAGGTATTTTAATAATAATATTTTATTATTTTGTTTTTTTTTTGTCGTTGTTAAGAAAATACTTAGTATTACATATATGAGTATGTAGTTGAGTTTATTTGTCAAGTTTAAGTATAACAATAATTTATTAATTATAAAATAATGTGGTTTCGTCCTTTTGTCGAGTTTTAATAAAATAAGTTTTACAAAATATTTTCTAACTATAAAGTTTTTATAAAATTTTGGCATGACCCGTTCGTTTATATTCATTTTCTAAAGTCATAGACTTTATCAAAAATACTTTTTCACATAATACACGTTTCCCGACAAAATGCCAAATCGCAACGTTTAACTTATATTTTATCCAAAACTCGTTCCAACGACTATTTTACTACTTTAAACCAATATTCAAATAAATTCGACAAGATGTTCAATAATTCGTTTTTCTAAAGTCCGATATTGTTTACTTTCACTTATTGGACATAATAGTCTAATATTAGCCCAACAATCACTAGTAAGTTTCTTAGTCTATATGTTAGCCCAATATACAATTATTAGCTAGCCCGATTACATGAAACCGAAATATTCATCAAGTCTTAATAAGTCAAAACATTTAAAATATTTATACGTTACGTAGGAAAATAAGTTATAGTTTATATAAGTTTAATAAGTCGAAAATAAGCCCTAAGCTCTTTTTCAAAATAAGCCGAGAGCTTTTGAGCCCTTATTGGGCCTTTTGGTCCAATAAGCCCAAATGAAGGTATCAAAACATAATAAGCCCAATAATAGTTTAATAAGTAATAGAATAAGCTGTTGGGATTAAAACCCTTTTTAATGCTACTAGTATTACTGTTGTTCATATCATAGTTAATACTGCTCAGTTATGTTAGTGCAGCTCATGAACTTCAGAGGAAAATGCTAAGTGTTTACTACTGCTAGTATATAGTTAGTACTGCTAATGTAAAGTTACTACTGCTAATGCATATTAGTGCTGCTCAGAGACTTAGAAGAAAAACTGCTAAGTAGTTACTACTGTTGGTACAAAAGTTACTACTGTTAGTACAAAGTTAATGCTGCTAGTGAAGAAGTTAGTAATGTTGAGTTAGTTAGTACTGCTTATGTGATTTATATGAGTTATTTGTGTAAAAGATATGTATAACTTATTTGTTTAAAAGATTTGATATACTTAGGAAAGTATTGTAAGCCGTTTAGAACTCTTTGGTATATAAAAGGAGGTCCTAGGGCATAGAGATTGATGTACCAAAACCAAAAATCAATATCTTTCTTAGCTTCAAGGTCTTTGTAACCCTAATACTTTGAGAGTATTCGTATTATTAATAATATTAGAGCTTTTGTTTGTTGAATTATATGTTCATATAATTATTGTTTCATTGATAGTTCTTCTTAATATTAAAGATTAGATTCCGCATAATCTTTAATACATTCAAACAAAGTTTCTACTATAGTTGTGTTAGATTTATCTAATATAACTAATCCTTATACAAGCTTAAGGAATTCGATCTTATTTAAAGTGGGATCACAAGTGGTTTCCAGAGCTAGTGTTGGCTTAGTAAACTTTGCTAGAAGATATGGATCAAGATTCTACACACATGGTGGCTGCATCTAAAGTTCCCATGCTCAAACCGGGTGAGTTTGAGTTATGGAGGATGAGGATTGAACAATACATCCAGATGATAGACTATGCACTGTGGGAAGTCATAGAGAATGGTGCAACCTTGCCAAAAACAGCAGTTGTAGAAGGTGTTGAAAAAGTGATGCCTATTACATCTGCTAAAGATAAGGCTCAGAGAAGATTAGAAGTGAAGGCTAGAAGTACTTTAATGATGGGCATTCCCAATGAACATCAGTTAAAGTTTAACTCTATAAAGGATGCTAAGCTGTTGCTGGAAGCTGTAGAAAAGAGATTTGGTGGGAATGCAGCTACTAAGAAGACTTAAAGAAATCTCTTAAAGCAGCAATATGAAAACTTCACTGCTCTAAGCTCAGAGATGCTTGATCAAACCTTTGATAGGCTTTAAAAGCTTGTGAGTCAGTTGGAGCTTTTGGATGAAAAGCTTTCACAAGAAGATGTTAATCAAAAGTTATTAAGAAGCTTGTCACCTGAGTGGAACACACATGCTGTTGTGTGGAGGAATAAAGCTGAGTTAGAAACAATGAGCATGGATGATCTCTATAACAACCTCAAGGTGTATGAACCAAAAGTCAAAGGGATGTCTAGCTTAAGTTCAAGCACACAGAACATGGCTTTTGTGTCCTCTTCAAATAACAACACTAGCAGCTCTAATGAAGCAGTTAATGTTGCTCATGGAGTTACTACTGCTAGCACTCAAGTTAATACTACTTACTCTACAAATATTGATAACTTGAGTGATGTTGTTATTTGTTCATTCTTTGCTAGTCAACCAAATAGTCCTCAACTTGCACATGAGGACTTGCAACAAATCCATCCTGATGACATAGAAGAGATGGATTTGAGATGGCAAATGGCCATGTTGACTATGAGGGCTAGAAGGTTTTTGAAGAATACAAGAAGGAAGCTTACTGTTAATGGCAATGAGACTATTGGTTTTGATAAGTCCAAAGTGGAGTGCTACAACTACCACAAGAGGGGACATTTTGCTAGGGAGTGCAGAGCTCTAAGAAATCAAGACAACAAGAACAAGGAAAGCTCAAGAAGGAGTGTGCCTGTGGAAACATCTACTTCCACAGATTTGGTGTCATGTAATGGCCGTTGTGGGAATATGACTGGATGGGGGGGGTGTGGAGTTTGGGTGTGGGTTTGTGATCAGGCAGAGAAAGGGCCTAATTATGCACTCATGGCTTACTCATCTTTAAGTTCTGACTCAGAGGTATCCAATGATTCAAATTGTTTAAAATCTTGTATGGAAACTGTTAAATTACTTAAATCTTAAAATGATCAACTATTAAGAGATTTAGAGAAATCTAGTTTAATGGTTTTAGGTTATAAAACAGGTTTAGAATCATGTGGAAAGAAAAACTTGAATATTAAAAAAGAATGAGTCTGTTTAAGTAGAGAAACATTAATGGCTTGAAAATAGGAATTCCCCAAGTAGGTAGAAATAACTATTAGAGAGCTAGGAAATAAGCTTTAAACAATTCAAAAAGTAAAAAGATAGCATTCGATTTAATGTAGAATAAATTTGAAAATGCATCTTAAAAGTTATAAACAAGCACATAGATTTCAATTGTTGATTTTTGCAAGAAAGGTTTAGGCTATGAAAAATATAATGCATTTCTACCTCCCTACACAAGAAATTTCATGCCTCCAACACCTGATTTGTCTTTTACTAGTTTAAATGAGTTTTGTTAATAAGCCTGTAGTTAAGAACATAAAGTCTGATAAAGAAGTATCTAAGGTAGTTAATATCAGAAAATAAAGAGTTTAAGCACAAACAACACACCACAAATCACCAGCAACAAAGGTAGATGTAGATGATTCACGATAAGATTCAACCCACAGATCGTCGAGTGGAAAGAAACCCTAATCAAGCCACAATAAAATAATAATATCTAAACGAAACCCTAATCGTCCCAAAACCCTAAATCGTTAATAGTATCAAAACCCTAAACCGATAAGGAATTCAAGCTTATCTAACGATTAAATAACCCTAACAACGATCAGATCTAGTATTATAAAAAGAGAGTCGGTTCAAGCCTTTATTAAAAAACCTGAAAACGAAACCCTAATATAAAACAGATCCAAAAGTGGTATAGATCAAGTAATCAGAGATGAAACTCAAATCCAACACGAAAAGAGAATGATATATCAAAGATTAGGCAAGAATAATTAGAGAAAAAGCAGCCATTGAAATCGCCCACACTAGAGAGAGGGTTTTCGCCCCTAATGAAGTCTGGCTTAGTATCAGTTAATACTGCTAGACAAGTTAATACTGCTAGACCAATGTCATATCTTTCTAAAAAAGCGCATTCAGCTGTTAAGAGGCCCATTAATAAGAACACATCATTTAAAACAGTAATATTAATCAAAGGGTTAATACTGTTAGGGGTAAAAATGTTAATACTGCTAGGCTAAAAGCAATAGTTAATGCTGTTAAGGGAAATAATGTTAATGTTGTTAAGGCCTTAGCTTGTTAGGTTTGGAAACCAAAGACTAAAGTTTTAGACCATGTTTCTAAACACAATAGTGCATCAATCACCCTAAAGAAGTTTGATTATATTGATGCACAAGGCAGATCTAAGTCAGTAATGGCTTGGGTCCCCAAAAGAAACTGATTTTCTTATCTAATGTGCAGATCCACAAATGGATTTACAGGATCAAGAAGTGATTGATAGTAGATGCTCAAGGCACATGACTGGGAACATGTCTTATCTTACAGACTATGAAGAGATAGATGGAGGATATGTTGCTTTTGAAGGGAACCCCAAAGGAGGGAAAATCACAAGAAAATGTACCATTAGAACTAGTAATCTAGATTAAGCTAGAAATGGAGGACAGAAACCCTTGTCAAAATTTCATTTTGTTCCATTACTGGACTGCTGATCCCTATTTTTTTCCTAAGTCCAAAGAGTTCTATGTTGATGAATTCAAACTTCAAGTGTATGATGGAAAGAAGGTTGATGAGAGATCAAGAAACGATAAGTGAATGTAATGATCAGAGAAGAAAGATAATTGTAACAGCCATAAACAATGTTAATGCTGCTAGCACAAATGAGGTTAATGTTGTTGGTGGAAAAACAAGCATTGAACTTTCATTTGATCCAAATATGCCTGCTTTGGAAGATTATAGCATATTTGACTTCTCAAGAAATGATGAAGATGATGGTGCAATGGCTGACATGAACAATTTGGATACAACAATCCAAGTCAGTCCTAATCCAACTACAAGAATTCATAAAGATCATCCTCTTGATCAAGTGATTGGAGATTTGAATGCTCAGCTACACAAATAAGACAAATGTCAAAGAATTTGGAGGAACATGGGTTTGTTAGCACTATTCAACAAAGAACAAACCATAAAGACCTTCAAAACTGCTTGTTTGCTTGCTTTTTATCACAAGAAGAACCCAAAAAGGTAATTCATGCATTAAAGGATCCAAGCTGGATAGAGGCTATGCAGGAAGAGCTTCTACAATTCAAGTTACAAGAAGTTTAGACTTTAGTGGATTTACCAAATGGAAAAAGGGCTATAGGCTCTAAATGGGTTTTTAGGAATAAAAAGGATGAAAGGGGAATTGTGATAAGAAATAAAGCAAGATTGGTTGCTCAAGGGTACACACAAGAAGAAGGGATTGACTATGATGAAGTCTTTGCCCCTGTTGCAAGAATTGAAGCAATTTTTAGCTTATGCTTCATTTAAAGATTTTGTGGTGTATCAAATGGATGTAAAAAGTGCTTTTCTCTATGGGAAGATTGAAGAAGAGGTGTATGTATGTCAACCACCAGGGTTTGAAGATCCAGACTTTCCTGATAGAGTATATAAGGTTGAAAAAGCACTGTATAGACTATATCAAGCTCCTAGAGCTTGGTATGAAACCTTGTCAACATATCTGTTGGACATGTTTTCATAAGAGGGGAAAATTGACAAGACCCATTTATTATCAAAAGCACAAAAGGTGTATTTGCTGGTCTAAGTTTATGTGGATGATATCATCTTTGGTTCAACAAAGAAGGAGCTATGCAATGCATTTGAGAAGTTGATGCATGAGAAATTTCAGATGAGTTCTATGGGAGAACTTACATTCTTCTTGGGATTACAAGTGCAGCAGAAGAAGGATGACATATTTATTAGTAAAGACAAATATTTTGTGGAAATTTTAAAGAAATTTAGGTTTACAGAAGTCAAGACTGCAAGCACACCAATGGAAACTCAAAAGCCTCTGCTCAAGGATGAAAATGGTGAAGAAGTAGATGTTCATATGTATAGGTCAATGATTTGCTTCATTGATGTATTTACGTTTCATGCCTGACATCATGTTTGCAGTGTGTGCCTGTGCTAGATACCAAGTCAATCTAAAGGTTTCACATCTTCATGTTGTGAAAAGGATTTTTAGGTACTTAAAAGGTCAACCAAAATTGGGCCTTTGGTATCTAAAAGATTCTCCTTTTGATTTGGTAGCATACACTGATAGTGATTATGCTGGAGCAAGCTTGGATAGGAAATTTACAACAGGAGGTTGTCAATTCCTTAGATGTAGATTAATATCATGGCAGTGCAAGAAACAAACAGTGGTTGTAAATTCCACAACAGAAGCTGAGTATGTGGCTGCTTTAAGTTGTTGTGGACAAGTGATTTGGATTCAGAATCAACTACTTAATTATGAGTACAATTTTATACATACCAAGATCTTTATTGACAATAATAGTACTACTTGCATAATTAAAAATCCTATTTTTTATTCAAAAACAAAGCATATAGAGATTAGACATCATTTTATTAGAGATTGCAATGAAAAGAAATTGATTCAAATGGTCAAAATCCATATTAACAAGAATGTTGCAGATTTGCTTACAAAAGCTTTTGATGTAAGTAGATTTCAATATTTGATTGTTAGTATTGGAATGATGAATCTTTAAAGTCTTTTATCTCTTTATGTTTTTGTAGAGTTTTGTATGAATTAGTACTATTATTCATGTCATTAAAAGTTTTTGCTGTTAAGTATAAGTAGTACTGCTGGTTATACTTAATACTGCCGAGTTTCTACTATTAGTTATACTTAATATTGCTAGGTATAATTAATACTATGATGATTGTGAAAATTGTTATGGCTTGTGTTTTCTTGGTTTTTGGACTAACATTTTGCAGGAAAAGCAAATAAAAGTGTTAGATTAATGATGGAAAAGCTTTTTGGAATGGAATTGGAGTTAATACTGGTGACTCAAAGTTAATGCTGCTAGGCATAACTTACTACTAGTAGTTCTAAGTTAATGCTGCTAAGCATACACTTACTACTACTGAGTTACTAATGCTGGGTTCAAGTTAATGCCGTTGAGGGTATTTTTATAAATACTTTGATTAAGGGTTTCAATCGGTTCTTTAATCAATTTCACTCTTTTAAATACTCTCTAATCACAAACCCTAACTCAATTTTATCATTCATTATCAAAACTCAACACAAATGGCGAATCTAAAGTTTGCTGATACTTATAATATGGTCGCATTTTTGTCTAAACCCGCAGAAAGTGATGGGTTTAAACAAATTATGGATTTTTTGAATGCACACCCTATAAAGTATGCACTCACCATCAATCCCACTATATATACTTCTTGCATCGAGAAATTCTATCAATAATGATTATTAAAAATTAAAAGCGTGTAACCGCTTAAAATCATTACTATCAATAATGATTATTAAAAATGTGTAACCACATCCATAATATAAATCCACACAAACCATTTCATATCTCCAACACACAAATATTTTTTGTTACAACAAAAATAGTCTCTTAATATACCTTCACTTTCACTCATCAACTCTTACTGGTACTTACTGCAGAGATTCTTTATTTTTTCGTTAGAAAAACGCTTAGCCGGATAACATTTTGATCCTCCCCCCCCGTCCAATTATTATGCACGGGTACCCGCCGCCGCATTGCGCGGGTACCCGGCTAGTATATATTAATGCCCCTTATTTTTTACCGGCCCAGTTAGATATAATGTAATATCCTAACAAGTTAAAGCATTATGAATTTTTCTAATTTGTCCTCCTTGTTTATACCGATTTGGCCTAGCTCTTTTGATGTGCAATATGTAGCTACTATTTTTGGGTGTTTATGACATGTCATAATCTTAAGTTTTAGGTGTTTATCAAGCTTTGTAGTTTGAGGTTAATGTGTTACTCCAGCCACATTTTATATGTATTTAACTTTTTGGTTAATATATATACCGGGGTAAAACCCTTAAAAAAAGACATTATTATTTTTTTTTTGAACGGCGATTTTATTAGAAACACAAACTAGCAAGGAGCTGATTACAATAACATAGGTAGGATTTTTTAACCCCACTGTTCAAACCGAACGAAGCTTTAGACCTAGATTTACACCAATGAAAGGAACTAGAAATGACATTATCAAAGTCATAGGACTTCACAGGAGTTATTATCGTCAAAAAAAGGATCTTGTAACGGATGATTCCAAACATACCACCAAAGAGTGTACCAAACGCCCTCGAACATATTTTTGAGATTAGATCCCATACGTCTTGTGAATCAAAGCCAAGATTTTCCATTCATCATATGAGTTCGTTTCTTCGAAATCCAAGTTCCACCAGCGCATAATTTTTTTTCCAATATCTCGAATCAAACTACATCTAAAAAACAGGTGCTCCGACGATTCGATAGCGTTATCACATATGGGGACACGAATATTATTGACATCAATACCTCTACGAGATATGTTGAACCGAGTAGGCAAAGCATCTCTCCAAATTTTCCAAGCAAGAACATTTATTTTTATCGGAACACATTTTATCCATCTAGTCTCCATCCCAAGATTTGGAAGATGCAGCTCGTCAAATGGTCTTCGAGCGGAGGCCACAGAGAAAACACCCGTACCCTCCAGCTTCCAAACCCATCTATCTGCCAAGGGCACTAGATTTACCGAACTCACCAGCTCCAACAAGCTATCAAATTGGTTCTGTTCAGCTCCCCCCTAGGAATACGACGGAACTAGCTATACAGGTCCGGGTTGCCTAATTTATAACTAACAAAAATCTCTTTATGGTTTTCAAGTGCAAACATTCTAGGAAAAGAATTTTTAAGGACCCCACCCTCCGTGCCTAATGGATACAACCAGAATTAGTGATCCCCATTTTCCCAACTTAAGAGTTCAAATAATCAAAAACATTCGTCCTGTTCTTTGAAGAGCTCCGAACTTCTTTCAATATCGAAAGGACATTATTTGATGAAATTCATGTTCAAAGTGTTTGAAGTCGACAAATGATAATTATTGGATAGTATCCTAAGATAAATCCGTCTTGTTTGTTGTTTTTACAGTTCACATATTCCAAAGAGATGTGTATAAAAAGGCTATTGCATTAGAGTACGGTGAAAAGTGCTTTTAGTACATTTTTTCACTGCTTATTGTATGTACTCAGCCATATCTTTGGAGTTGTCAATTTTACAAAATTCTAGTAAACATACATATATAGATCGTCATACATAAAGAAATATCTTCATTTACTAAACTACATACACCTTTACTAAGAATTTGTTAATTTTAAAAAAAATAGTAAGAATTTGTTTAGTTAGCAAGTCGTGTAAGTGTCTTGAATGAAATTACTTACCTATTTATTTTAAAAACACTTAATAACGGGGTATCAACATGCTTTTTTTAAGCGCATGACTAATTTAAAATAAATAACTCTAAACACACCATAAAGCATACTGGATTCATAAAAGGTATACATTGGCGGAAATACCGTGACCCTGAGTATCTTTTGTCATCGGCTATTGTCCACCCAACAAAGAATAGTTCCGGCAACTCTTCTGGCTCATCCGAGCACCAACTAGTGTGAGCACAAACCGAGACTCGAACCCGTGACTTTTTATCCAAAAAATCTCTCCGACAAGCCATAGATTTTTCGAAGGTTATCATATTTTAATTCTATTCATCGTAGTAGAACTTGAGGTATCATGATGAATAACTATAATCATAAGAGGAAGTTATGATATATTTTGATTATAATAGATCTGTAAGATCTTATATAGAAAAAACAACACAATCTTATATTATTTAATTATTTTATGTAATTACAATTGAACGTTTTTGTATTTTTGTAAATTAAAAAAAAGAGTTTAATTTAGATTAAGAAGAAAAATAAAACACATTTAAAATTCAACATTTGAAACAAAAATCGAATCGAATTCAAATTGTACTTAACCGAACCGAACTCTGAATTTGAATTCAGTTATGTTTTGGGTCGACCTGAATAACCTGAATTATATCATTAATTTTTTTCTAAATCTAATTGTATAAATTTTTAGAAAAAAAAATTATAACAAGCTTAAAAAGTGTTTTTATATTAAGATAAAATTTAAGTTGTCTTTTTATATATAAATATTCAAAAATATATATATTTATATGAATTTGACTTTCGATTCAGTTTCTCGTTTTTAAGATTGGCAAAACTTTATCACAAAACCGAAAACTCGAATATAATATAATTCGGTTCAATTTTTTTATTTCCGATTTGATAAATTATGTGCGGTTACAAATTTTATTTTATTTTATTTTTGATAAAGGGTTTCCCTGGTAAATTTATTACTCCAAAACTCAAATTCAGTACAATGGATGAGGTGTGAATAAATCTCTGCCCTATTACATAGTGTCACTCTACTTACTTAAAGAAGATTATACACCTAGAGACTAACTACAAAGAGACTCATAAACATCAGTATTTTTTCTTCTTACGACACGTACCTTTGATATTCCAAAATCTATATCACTATAGATTGAATATTGTCAGCGAATTTTCTGGCCTACATTCATATCATCATTAGTCTAGATCGTAGTCCGTACATCAACATTCACATGGTTTTTCTCTATTGTTACCAACAAGCTATTAGTTACTATAACCTAAACCCTGTTGGTTTTGAAGCCAAGAAACTTGTCATTTCATTATCAACAGGTTCAACTTCATCCTCTTTATCATGATCACCCGTATAATCAATCTTTTCTAGAGGCTTACCTTCATCATCTAAAAGCACACAGTTCCCCGCCAGCAGCTGTTTTTCAAACATATTAATCTTTTCAACTAAAGGGTAGAACTTTGCCCTTCCTCTTACACACTAGACATAGAAGTCTTACCCCCTAAATTAACTTCCTCATTAACCGTGTTATCAACATTTAGAGCCTCAAGCGAGTTACTAAGGGAAAAGGTACCATTACCCGATGTCAAAGCATTCGTCTTAGTATTTTTTGAAGAGTTACCTGTTGTCGAGACCTTCTTCTTATCAGCAGAAGGAGCCGTTTTAGGGCTCATCTCTTCAGTCGGTTGATTTACTTTAGGGGCGATATTAGTTTTTTGCTCACTGAAGGGACGGTTTAAAGTTTTCGGTGCCTCCATTATTTCCACCTAATTTCTTCTTTTTACTTCAATAAAACCATCATCAGCCCCGGATGATCCACCCTTGTCTTTATTCACCACTTGTTTCGGAGCTTTTGGACAATCATCAATTGAGCGACCAAATATTAATCACGTACTACAACGAGGAGGTTCCCACTCGTATTCAACACGAATGGTTTCTTTCGTATATCCATGTCCTTCTAGGTTTTGAACAGCCATAACCAGATTATCGCAAAAACCATTAAAAGCATCAATTTCAATCAAAATTCTTGCATAACTGCTCCTACCTTATGATTCTAGACGCATGGAATTCCTATACGAGTCTAGCATCATTAGGGTACCGATTTTCATGGCGATCAAGCTTAACCCATCCGATGTATACACATCCGCGGGGACATCATGGGGGGGGGGTGGGGGGGGGGGGGGGTGGGTAACTTCACCCAAACGGTAACACGAAACAATTCTTCTTTAAGAAGACTCGCGCCGTTTATTTAAAAATATAGGGACTCCACGAATCATCTATGGACCATCTCTAAGCACCGAATCAATACCCTCAGTAGATGAGAACTTGGAAAAGAAAAAACCTTTCACCATCGTTACTTTCTCTAAGCCATAATTTTTCCAATGGTTTCGAACAAACCATTCTACGACAAGGAAAACAAGCCTTTTATCGATAAAGTAACCATAAAGTATAATTTTCATTCTATCATTTACCTCATGAACCGAAACCAACGGTAACTGATTTGATTTTTCTGGTTCGGATTGATTTCAATTGTGATTCATGCGAATATTACCCGAACTGTGAGCACCCTTATTCTAAGCAAAAGTAATATAGGATGGTAGCAAGTGATATTAGGAAAAAGAATATAAGATGCCAAAAGTAGGCGGTATCTATTTCTTACTGTGCACGGTTCGGTTTTGGGTCGGTTTTGGCTAAACCGAACTCGAACCGGATATATTCGGTTTTTAATAAAATCAAAAACCGAAACCGCTCGGTTTTTTCGGGTTTCCTCGGTATTTGCGGTCTCGGTTTTTCGGTTTCTAAAAACCGTTTTTAATTGGGTTTTTGCTTATTTTATATTAATTAAAATTGTTTTACGTAGAAATATTGGTTATTTTTTTTGCGAATATGTGTAAATAATGTTTACACAAATTTTTACAATTATACACATATAAATGAGAGATACACACATGCATTGTGAAATACACATAGTAGATCTATTGTCATTGTAAACGACATATTGTCAAGGTAAACACACGTACACGCACAAACATATATATAAACAATTAAGATAATTATATTATAATAATTTCATTCATAAAATAAATATAAATTTAAAATTTTTAGATATCATTTATTTATTTATATTATATTAATTATATATTATTATAAAACTGGTTTGGTTCGGTTTTTATGGTTCGGTTTTTGACCAAAACCGAAACCGAACCGAAATTTTTCGGTTTTTGAAAAATTAAAAACCGAACTATCGGTTTCTAGTTTTCGGTCGGTTTTTTCGGTTCGGTTTTTTCGGTTTTCGGTTTCTTCTGCTCACCCCTAGCCAAAAGTATATATTCATGGAAATTAAAAATAAAAGAATTGTTTGGATTAGTGTGGATTGTCCGCTTCTCACGTCACTACCTGATTTTTGTAAAATTCAAGAAAATGATGTTTTAAGGATCATTAGGTCATTTGTCCGAATGTTATTCAAAAAAAGTGGTGCAAATGATTCCTTCAACTCTATTTTACGTCTGTACATAGGAAACAACGGCACAAGCTGCCTACGAGTCTGTTGACGATGTTGGTAATGGTGGACAAAGAAAATGTTAAATGAACATTAAACACATGAAAATCAGATTTGAATTTTTTATCGTCTGACCAATTTATATTATTGATCGATGGCGGTCTTCTTCCGTCACCAAAGGTGCATTAATGAGCTCGACCCATTAAAACTATATTACATTTCCTTTGTTCCCCCACTATATTACATTTCCTGTGTTCCCCCCTCCCCCCCCTCACATATTCAATTTTTTATATTGTTATGAACAGTAATAAAATATTAAACTAATCTTATGAATAATAGTTTATTATTAAACAAAGAGTAAATTGCAAAAATGGTCTTTGTGGTTTGGCCAAATTGCAGATTTGGTCCGTCGAATTTCGAAATTACAAAAAACGTTCGTATTTTAAATGTTTCGTTCCGCTTTTGCTCATTGATCGAACTAAAATGACCGAAATACCCTCGTCATCTTTTTTACTTTATTTTTCTTATGAATTTTTATTTTGTTTTAATTAATATTAAAATTCATCATCACTTTTTCTAAATCTTTTATATAATAAAAGAATTACATCATTTCGGAGTTTTCTATCAGATTAAATCTTATGAGAAAATAAATTGGACCAACCATAACGCTTGATTTTGTCACGTAGGCAAAATCATGCGATCTGATTGTTCAATAAAAGTTCATAAATTGAATCAATTTGGTCAAAATTAAAAAAATTTGGTGGAGAAATCTGATGGAGAAAAAAAACACATAAAAATATATGTGTCAAATTTGTGAAAACAAAAACTTGAAAAAAGAGGGATAAGTAATAAAACCTTTAGTCGGTTTTAATTTTAGATAAATTATATAGAGTTAAAAGTGTAAATTTATAAATTTATAAATTTTATTATAACTTTAAAAAATAAACAAATAACCCCTTAAACTTTATACTTCTAGACTTTATATTTTAAAATATAACAAACGTAAACAATTTCTTACTTTTAAACAAAGATTTAACATTTATCTAATCACATCCCAAATATACCCGAACATTTTTTGGTGGATTTTTTATTGTCGGCCTGAAATCATGTTGTACAACAAAAAAGAAAACCATTGAAGCACATAAATTATCGTAAATAAAGATTTACATATTATCGTAAATAAAGAAGCATATACCCAACACTAAGAATACCGGTCTTCTAAAGTGGATGTCAATGGTTTGAATATAACGAGGAAAAAATTAATCCCCTTGTGGCCTCGAAGGTTCACTTGAGCCGACTCCGAGCTATCTAAAAGGGTAGTTTCGCAGGGATTAGTTGGCTCACAATGTCGAGTCAGAAAACATGTAAAAAAAATTACTAATTTTATTTTAGCCGGGAAATTCCTCTTTACCAAAAAAAAATTACTAATTATCCTCAAGTTCATATACTACGTAATATATAAAAGATTTAATGAATATATTCTCTTTATATGATTTCGATAATACTTCACTTTCATGATATTTCAAAAACTCATTGGTAAGTGTGCTATTTGTTTCTTATTGTTTCTTGAACCGAAATAAATGAAAAGATGAAATAAACTTGTTTTATTCTTTTCTTTTATGGTTTCGAAATTAAAAAAAACAAAAATTAAACACATCACACAACAAATCATGTCCCAGATCTAGATTCAATCAAAGTCGTGACTGGGTTTTCAAGATTTGTTTCGAAGTCGTGATTGGGTTTAAAAAACTCATTTGTATTAACAAAACTCGAGTCCGAGTAAGAGAGGAGGAAGAAGTGGATATGTGTTGTGTGGGTTATCACAAATTGTTATAAGAGTGAGGGTTTTTATGAAAGTGATCCCGGTGGTGATGGCGGGAGTTGTGTTGGTGGAGAGATGAGAGAGTTTTTATTAAAAGATAAAGGAAAATGTATTGTTTAAAAGAAAAAAAAATTATAAAAAAGAACAGAGAGTATTTTAGTCATTTTAGTTCGACGAAGGACCAAAAGTAAAACCAAACCTTCAAAATACGGACGTTTTTTGCAATTTCGAAACTTGACGGATCAAATCTGCAATTTGGCCAAACCACAAGGACCATTTTTGCAATTTAATCTTAAACAAATGTTAGTCTATGTGACAGAAAGATACATGTTCTTCTCTTAGCGTATCCAACACATCTTCATCACCTAACAAAAAAAAACCCAACCCATTGCATCCGCCTCCTATATCTCTTCTAAACCCAAAAAAAAAAAAAAAAAAAAAAAAAATAAAAAAAAAAACTTAATAAAAAAAAAAAAAAAAAAAAAAAAAAAAAAAAAAAAAAAAAAAAAAAAAAAACAAAAAAAAAAAAAAAAAAAAAAAAAAAAAAAAAAAAAAAAAAAAATAAAAAAAAAATACAAAACAAAAAAAAAAAAAAAAAAAAAAATAAAAAAAAAAAAAAAAAAAAAAAAAATAAAAAAAAAAAAATAAAAAAAAAAAAAAAAAAAAAAAAAAAAAAAAAAATAAAAAAAAAAAAAAAAAAAAAAAAAAAAAAAAAAAAAAAAAAAAAAAAAAAAAAAAAAAATAAAAAAAAAAAAAAAAAAAAAAAAAAAGAAAAAAAAAAAAAAAAAAAAAAAAAAAAAAAAAAAAAAATAAAAAATAAAAAAATAAAAAAACAATTTAGTATGTTGATGGTTGTGTGTTATACGTGTTCTTTAATGCATTTTAGCAACTTATTGACTCATCAAAAAATAACTTACATAAAACCGCAATCACAAATCAATCCGTTGTTTTCAAAAAAAATAAAATTATTCTTGTTGGAAGAAAAACACCTCAATCAAGAAGGTTTGGATCTATCATGGCCAACAGTGATGACGACAATGAGTTAAACCTAAATATTTTTGTATTTTTATCAAGCTTAATTACATTATCTTTGATATTTTCACTCTTATTAGGGTTTTTGTAGGATAATAATTTTATTCAAGTCTATGATTTTGTTAAAATCAGTAAATGATTCAAATGTGTGATGTTGTTGATGTTTGGGATGGCTTATTGAGACTTCGTATTTGTGATGTTTGGGATTACTAAACAAAACTCTCAGTTATATGATCAATACAGTTTTTATGGTTAATTGCTTGATATATACTTTACCTTCTTTACCGAGTTTATAGGATCTAACTGCTAAAGTATTGGTAATAGTAAGCTGTATTTTGTTACCGATTATATCTTGGTTTAGGGTACATTCTCAAATATCTTGGGATGTTAGGTCCAATTTTTTTATGGGAGACTCACATTGATAGGTGAGGATAGTCTGAAACTTACTGAATTGATGGAATTTTGTACCAATTTACAACAAAGAGTTCTTGATTTGGAGAAGACAAAGACCACTCAACAGATTGAGATTGATAGCTTGAAAAGGAGGGTCAAGAAGCTTG
The DNA here is from genome assembly GCA_026074375.1 of Tanacetum coccineum. Taxonomy (NCBI): domain Eukaryota; kingdom Viridiplantae; phylum Streptophyta; class Magnoliopsida; order Asterales; family Asteraceae; genus Tanacetum; species Tanacetum coccineum. The sequence continues at coordinate 32,740 of BQNB010001567.1, read as the reverse complement.
AAAAGAAAATAAGTTCAAGAACTCATAAGCTAAAAAGATTATACAAGGTTGGTTTAAGTGCTAGGGTAGAATTCACTGGTGATAAAGACAATTTGGGTGAGGATGCATCCAAACAGGGGAGGAGGATTAATACTATTGATGCAGATGAAAACATTACCCTGGTTAATGATCAAATTGATGCTGATGCAAAGACGTTTGATGTGGGTACTTTGACTGGTGATGAGGTGTTTGCAGAACAAGAAGTTGCTGCTAAAGATGTGAATTTAACTGTTGATGAAGTTACTTTGGCTCAAGCACTTGCTACTTTGAAAAGTGTAAAACCCAAGGTAAAAGGGGATGTTATAGAAGAGCCAAGTGTACCAGTTAGTGTTATCAGTGCTTCAAAAAAAGTTAGTGCTGCTACAACAACAACTGCTACAATTTCAACTCCAAGGAAAGGAATTGTTATTACTGGGGTACACCTACAATAATAAGATCTTCACAACAACCATCACAAGAAAAAGTTCAGGAAAAAGGCAAAGGGAAAATGGTAGAACCTGAGAAGCCCATGAAAAAGAAAGATCAAATCAGTTTTGATGAAGAAACTGCTAAAAGATTACAAGCTGAATTTGATAAAGAAGCAAGACTTGCAAGAGAGAAAGCTAAAAAAGTACTAGAAGCCAATGTTGCCTTGACTGAAGAATGGGATGATATTCAGGCTAAGATTAAAGCTGATCATGAATTGGCTCAAAGACTGCAAGCAGAGAAGCAAAAAGAGTTGTCTGTTGAAGAAAAGGCAAAATTATTTCAACAACTCTTGGAGCAAAGAAGAAAGCACTTTGCTACTAAAAGAACAGAAGAGAAAAGGAACAAACCACCAACCCAAGCTCAACAAAGAAAAATCATGTGTACTTACCTAAAGAATATGGAAGGAAAGAAGCTCAAATACTTGAAGAACAAATCTTTTGATTCTATTCAGAAGATGTTTGACAGAGCTTTCAAGAGGGTGGATACATTTGTTGACTTCAGAACAGACTTGGTGGAAGGTAGTTCAAAGAGAGCAGGAGAAGAGTTGGAACAAGAGAATTCAAAAAAACAAAAGGTGGAAGATGACAAAGAAACAGCAGAGCTTAAAAGTTTAATGGAAGTCATTCCAGATGAAGAAGAGGTTGAAATTGATGATGTACCTTTAGCTACCAAGTCTCCAAGTATTGTTGACTGGAAGATCTACAAAGAAGAAAAGAAAAGCTATTATCAAATAGTGAGAGCTGATGGAAAGTCTCAAATGTACAGGATCTTTAGTCAAATGCTTAAAAGTTTTACCAGAGAAGATTTGGAAGATCTGTACAAACTGGTAAAAGCTAAATATGGGTCAACAAGACTAGTGGATGACTTAGATTTGTTGTTATGGGGAGATTTGAAGATAATGTTTGAACCACATGTTGAAGATTAAGTATGGAAAAATCAACAAGACTATAAATTGTTGGATTGGAAGCTATATGACTCCTATAGAGTACATTCTTTGAGGATGCAACATGTATGCATTCATATGTTGGTAGAGAAGAAGTGTCCCCTTATACCATCTACAATTACAGATATGCTGACCAAGAAGTGTCAAATTGATTATGAAAGTAAAATGGCATATCAGCTTCTTAAACTTCTCACAAAACAGCTTAAGAATCAATGAAGTGTTTGGAAGCATCCTCCTGGTGATTATTGAGCTTTTAATGAAGAAACTCGATGATTTTGGAGATAAATATCAAGTTTAGGGGAGGATTGTTGGGATTAAAAACCTTCTTAATGCTACTAGTATTACTGTTGTTCATATCAGAGTTAATACTGCTCAGTTATGTTAGTGCTGCTCAAGAACTTCAGAGGAAAATGCTAAGTGTTTGCTACTGCTAGTATACAGTTAGTACTGCTAGTGTAAAGTTACTACTGCTAGTGCATATTAGTGTTGCTCAGAGACTTAAAAGAAAAACTGCTAAGTAGTTACTACTGCTGGTACAAAAGTTACTACTGTTAGTACAAAGTTAATGCTGCTAGTGAAGAAGTTAGTACTGCTGAGTTAGTTAGTACTGCTTATGTGATTTATATGAGTTATTTGTGTAAAAGATATGTATAACTTATTTGTTTAAAACATTTGATATACTTAGGAAAGTATTGTAAGCCGTTTAAGACTCCTTGGTGTATAAAAGGAGGTCCTACGGCATAGAGATTGATGTACCAAAACCAAAAATCAATCTCTTTTTTAGCTTCAAGGTCTTTGTAACCATAATACTTTGAGAGTATTCGTATTATTTGCTTAATAATATTGGAGCTTTTATGTTTTGTTGAATTATATGTTCATTGTGTTTACTGTATTAAAGATTAGATTCCGCATAATCTTTAATACATTCAAACAAAGTTTTTCAAGCATAGTTGTGTAATATTTATCTAATATAACTAAACCTTAAACAAGCTTAAGGAATTCGATCTATTGAAGTGGGACCAACATAAGCGCTTGACTTATGAAAATAAGCCGTAGCATAAGCCACAAAATAAGCCAAGCCGTGAGCTTATTGATTAAACCCACGGGTTAGGCTAGGGTTTTGGGCCGAGAGCCATGAAGCCCAATAAGCACTAGTGTGCTTATTTAATAAGTCCAAATAAGCCCAAACCCTTTTTAGGTTTCAAAATAAGCCACAAAAATAAGCTAGATATAATAAGACAAAAACTTAAGTAAGCCAAAACACATTCCTTTTGTTTCCTTTTTGGACTGAGAGCTATATAAGCTCAAATAAGCATTTCACGAGCTTATAAATAAGCCGAATAATCATATAAGCTTTTTGATAATTTATTTCTTTACAACAAAACAACCACAACAACACAACTATACATTCCCCATGTTTAATTTATTTCCATTTTACATATACCAAAACCTTTTTAGGGTTTTGTAAACTTTTAACCTTTGACTTTTATAAAAATAAGTGTACATCCCTTCCTTATGCATTAAAAGACTAGTAAAAGTACAAGAAGACTTTAGTAAAGATTAACTTACAAAAAGATGGTTTAGGAAGAGATTTGTGACAAACTAACAACCCAAATGTTGTTAATATACCCAAACTAACCACTAAAATCAAACCCAAATACTCCTTAGCTTCCAAAAGCTTGATCAAAAATGAAAAATGAATGTTTTGGTCGTTTGGTGCTTGCGTCCGAATACAAGAGGGGAGAGGGAGGAGAGAACAAATTTTGTGTGTGTGTGTGTATTTTCTAGAGAGAAGAATGTTTAAGATGAAATGAATAAGGTTCTATGCATCTAGTCCTTATACACACTTTCAAAATAGGATCCTAGGTAAGAAAATATCAAGGGAACATTCAGGCAAAGTTTTAGGAATGGTGTTGGTGTGTTGGCGGACGAGCACAAGAGGACCACAAGGGTGGTATTTTTGAATTTTTACCATGGTTGGAAGACTATAGATTTTACCCATTTACCTTTTTACACAAAGATATGTAAAACGATAGTTTTCCGTAAAAGTCAAAACGTTATATTTTTAACCCGAAACGTCTTTCAAATATGCTCACGAAAAAAATAAATTCTCAGTTACGCGCGGGAAACTTCCCAGTTAAATACAAAAGTCAACACGAATTAAATAAATTCAACTAATATACTAAAAAGTCAATGATGATAAATTGGAAATTTTTACGAGGTGTCACATCCTTTCCCCGTTAGAAGAGCTTTGTCCGCAAAGCTCAAGACGTGTTATCCAGTGCAGTTAAAGATTTTGAAAACATATGCGGGTATTTCTTTTGAAACTGGTCTTCACGTTCCCAGGTGAACTCGGGGCCTCTTCTCGAGTTCCAACGAACCTTGACGATGGGAATACGACTTTGATTTTAACGTTTGACCTCACGGTCCATGATTTCAACGGGTTCTTCGACGAAATGAAGCTTGTCGTCAATTTGGATTTCATCTAGCGGGATAACAAGTGTTTTGTCGGATAAACACTTCTTCAGATTTGAAACGTGAAATGTACTATGAACTCTGCTCAATTGTTTCGGGAGTTCAAGACGGTAAGCAACCGTTCCAACCTTAGCAATAATTTTGAAAGGTCCAATATAACGAGGGTATAGCTTTCCTCGTTTACCCGAAATGTATCACCCCTTTCCATGGTGAAACCTTCAGCATGAACTTATCCCCGACTTGGAACTCCAAAGGATTACGTCTCTTGTCGGCGTAGCTCTTTTGTCTATCACGTGCAGCTTGAATACAACTTTTGATTTGAACGATCTTTTCGGTTTATTAGCCTCAAAATATCGAGTCGAACAAGGAATCGCGGTCTTTACTAAGTAATTGTTGTAATAGGCTAGAAACGGGTATCGAGCTCGTTCTATGTAATCTAATATTGCACATGTATTGGGCTAAAGCCCAAAGTAACCCCGAGCCAGGCCCAAGTCAAAACCTACGGCCCAACAAAGCCTCATTAGGCCGGCCTAGTATTAGTATAAATACCCCTATCCAAGTGTGGAGAGGGTGCTGGTTCTCATTTGTATCTTTACATTTTGCTAGAAATCAACCATCTCTTTTTCTCTCTCTAGTTTCTCTCTTTAACTTCTCTCTACTTTTCTTCCGTTCTTTTTATCTTATTTCTTGGTTAATACCATGGTGAAGTGAAGTGATTCTTGGTCCCTACAAGTGGTATCACGAGCCTCGGGTGGATTTAGTGGTTTCGTTGTGGTTATATTTATAGCTTATTGGTTCGGCTTATTGGCTCAGTTTATATTCGAACTTATTATGCATACGGTTCAATTTTCTTTCTTAGTTTCTCACTTTGGGCTTCATATCTCATCCTTTTTCTTTTGTTTTTGAGATAGTGATATAGAAACTTACATAACAAACTGCTACTTCATAACTCAACATCACGTGTCTCTTTTTATATCATTTTTTTCCTACTATTGTTGTTTAGGGATCAACATTATTTGTTGTTTCCTTATGTCAAATTGCCTCCCTTTTTTATATGGAAAATACTACATCCACACAAATTTTACAAACAAAGTTTCACAAAATGACTTGTCACCAATCAAATTAATCTTAATCAATTCTCTCTCTACCTTTTACATTCATAACTCCCAATAGATGCATGACAAATCATTTTGTGAGAAATTTTTTTGTAAACATTTTGTGGATGTAGAACACCTCTACATTTTTTATATAACGAAAACAAAAATCATTTCAACTTTTCCTTCACATTTTTTTCTCTTCAGTTTGGTTGTTTTTTTCTCTTATAAGATGTGTCTCACTTATTCTAACAACATATTTAAGCTTATTTTCTTGCAAAAAGGTTACGTATTTGGTTTTTAGCTTATTTTCTGGTTTTAGCTTTTATTTTCGAGTCAAAAAGCTTTCCTTATCGTAGCTTATTCCATTGGCTTACAAGCTTATTTTAACTTGGTTAATAGCTGTTGGTCACGGCTTGAAGATAAGAACAAGGATGAATTTTTTTGTTGGTATTCATTGAGGTTTAGACAAGAAGGTACAAGGACCACAATGAGGACATAGCTAGTTTTTGTTTCTACTCAGGCGAATTATACATACTCCTTGGGAGAATTATACCAAAATTCTAAAACCATTAGGCGAACTATACCATCCTATAAAGCTAGGCGAATAATACCACAAGAAAGGCTAGGCGAATTATACGTTTAGGCTTAGGTGAATTATACTTTAGTGTTAGGCGATTTATACCCTCAGTAAAGGCGATTTATACCAGTTGAGAACTAGGCGAATTATACAAGGTTGAACGACACTGTTTCGACGTGTTTCGGGTTTTTTGGTTTTGAGTTTCGGTTGTTCGCGGGTCTTCTAACGACTGCCATTAGGTTTGCGGTCCTTCAAAGATCATCGTAGTATGTTTGTTTTTGGTCGACAATAACCATACGACTCCGCGAGACACAAAACACTTTCGGTTACCTTTTACATAGTTTCAAACGAAGAAGGTTAAAAAGGAGGGAATCGTGTTTTATTTTTCTTTTATTTAACTACAATTCGAATTTGCAACTTTAGTCCCTGGAATTAATGACCAATTAACCTTTCGTCCTTATTTATTTGTTAACCCTCAAAGGTGAAAGTGTTTTGCACTTTTAGTCCTTAGAACCTTAACTAACAATAGTTAAGCATTTAACTTGGATTTCAATTGCACAGTTAGTCCTCGTTTGTGTTTTAATAAACCGTTAATCATTCTAAGCTTAAAACTTTTCACTATTAGTCCTTTTAGCTCAACAAATCGTTAACAAAAGTTCCAATACTTCAAATACAACAACGATTTAACCAACAACAATCCACAACAACTATCACTTTACCTGCTTAAGATTCTACAAATCATTTTCACTTCAATTCACGTTAAAATGGAAACGAAAGATACTTTATCTTCGTGTTTGGATTCGAAAGAACAACAAATGCAACAAATGCAAGACAAAGCAAAAGAAAGTTACATGGTATCTTTTCGACTACTTCATTCACACATCAAGCTTCTTTCAAACAACGACTTAAAAGGAACTCGAACCGAGTGTGGATTCAAACGCGCATTTGCGACACTCTTTGGTCAAGATGTAGAGACTTTCACAGGCACAATGTTCCTAAACATGGATCAACTAGAAAAGCAACTTGACCAAGAAGAATTTCAAGAGATTGGATCCATGACTGCTTTTAAAGTACTCAAGACATAGTTTCATAATTTCATCAAGTCATGGATTTATTTGGATGATGAATATGTTATAATGAAACACAAGTACTTTCTAGAATACACTCAACTCGAGGTTCGAGAATTCCATGATACACTGATCCAACACATGGAATATGTTTACAAGTCGATTGATAAAAGAGCACTGCATAAAAGAGAGTATGACAGCAGGGTGAATGAAAAACAGATGCAGACAACAGAGGAAAAGGTTGATTCGAGTAAAGCATTGGATGCTAGTTTGGTTGAAATAGAAAGTAGTGGGACAGAATCAGGAGAGCATGATACAATCAACAGATCAAGGAATGATGCACATGTTGATGATGCAGATATCAAACCCACATATGATCAAGAGCCAATGGCCGAGGTACAATTGACTGCTGATCATAATGTATTTGCTACAGGACAACAGCATACTGAGCAACCTGAATTCAATAATGAAGGAGAGGTTGACCAGAATGCTAAACAATGTCATGACAAACGTCCTTTGTCTGCCAAATTAACTGATAACCAGATAACTGAACTCTCAAATAAATCTCTCAAATCTAAAAACATTTGTATTAAAAAGACCGTTGCTCAATTTCAAAAAAAAAATTTAAGAATGGAAGCACATTGTGTTAATCTTGAACTTAAATATCAAAATCAAGCTTTAAAAGAAGGGCAACATGGTCAATTTTCGAAAGTAAAAAGTAATGAAGCCAAGGTTAAACATGACATAGATGTAATTGAAACAATAAACATTGAATTGGAACATAAAGTGGCTAAATTACTTAAGGAAAATGAGACTTTGAAAAAGCATTACAAAGAACTGTATGATTCTATCAAAGCAACGAGAACTAAGACTATAGAACAGACAACTTCTTTGATTGCTAAAAACATTGAGTTCAAAGCTCAACTTCAGGAAAAGGGATTTGCAATTGCAGCATTAAAAATGAGTTAAGAAAATTAACAGGAAATAGTGTGAATATTAATTTTGCAAAATCATCAATCTTGGGAAAACTGATTTTACATCCACTCAGAAACCAATCCGTTGTTAGACAACCGACTGTATTTAAATCTGAACGACCTAAATCTTCAAAACAACGGTTTGCCTCCCAAGTTGATGTGAACAATGATTTGCCAAAACCAATCACTACACATTATTTGCCTGGGGAAAGAGAATCTGCCTTTGCAAAACCTCATCGCATGATTGCACCTAGCTCATCTAGGTATAGCTAAAATGACGTGGTTCATAATCACTTCCTAGAGGAAGCTAAGAAAAGGACACAAGAAAGTGGTAGGAATTCAAGACCTAGTGTAATGCCTTCTGCTAGATCACAAAACACAACTAATGATAGCAAACCAAAACCTAGAATCGATAATTAAAAGTCTAGGAATTGGCTTGCATCTAAGACTAGTTATGTAACGCCAAAGACTGTGCCCATAGTAGAACACTCTAGGAATTCTAGAAATTTTTCTAACTCCAAACATTTTGTTTGCTCGACATGTCAGAAATGTGTCTTTAATTCAAATCATGATCATTGTGTAACAAAATTCCTGAATGAGGTCAACACGCGTGCTAAGGTTCCATCCAATAAGACAACGAACAGAAACAAACCCATAGAGAAAATAAGTGTTGCAAAGAAACCAGAAAGACAGATCCCAAAAGGACATGGGTTTTCAATCAAAAAGACTTTTGTTGTGCATGAGAAAATAATGACTCCTAGATCTTGTCTTAGGTGGAAACCGACGGGTAAAATTTTCAAAACTGTTGGTCTTAGGTGGGGTTTTTTTTAGGGTAAAAGGGAATTCATACCCCGATAAAATATATTACACCAAAAAAAGCGTTGAAGAACAATGGATGTAGGTGAAGTCTTAACATCTCAGCCCGTTACATAGGCAACAAACAAGCACTAAACAAAAAGTGCAACTAGCAAAACAACTACATAAGAGGACAAGCCCTCTTATGACCTAACAGGAAGGAAAACAATAAGACTATTTCCTACCACTCATATTTAACTTGAAATCACGAAAATTCTTAAGTTCACCAGGAAGATCAAAAACTTAATCCTCATAGCCATCAGAGAAGTCCAAATCTTCATCTTCAAGCTGATTACCCCCTCCCAATGATGAACCATAATTATCATCATCAGTATCATATTCATTAATGCACTCCCATGTTGTTGATGCCGGATAAGAAGTAGAAGCATAATCATTCTTACTAACCGGCGAACCTCTTTCATTAGTTACCTTAGACGATAGACCAATTGTGTTTCATCAACATGAGCCCTAGCGTTAGACTATTAAACGACCTGATTGGCACACTTTCGTCAACCTTACCCTTGAGGGTCCATTATAACCACTCTTCGTTCCTATTTGGATTTGAAACCACCTGTTCTTCTTCATTCACCACGTTCAAAACATCAAAAGTATTAGAGGTTGGTGTTTTCAATTCCCCACTAACCTGAGGAGTATCAGTCGTGCCCTTATTAGGGGCCCTTTTAGAACTATCACCCTGCTTTCTTTGCCAAAATTGAACTTTTGGTTTCGAAAACTTAATACCATCGATATTACGAGAGACTTTTTCATCTTTCCCTTTCTTCTTTCGGTTTTTAACCTCAACAAAGCCATCACCATCTTCACCACTAGTACTAGGTTGAGCACTAGACTTATTAGTATCCACCGGTTTAGCAATGACAACCCTTTTAGGACAATGTAAACCCGAATGGTCAAAAACATTGCAATTTTCACAGCGGGGTGGCTTCCACTCGTATTCAATATCAATGGTCTCCAATGTGTGGCCCTTTCCATTAGGAAGCGGGGTGTCTTAGGTGGGTTCCTACAGGAAAGATATTCACATCTAGCACAACCAAGGTTGATAGTGAACCCACAAATAGTTCAAATGAAGATATCTCTAACCAATATGAATGCGAACAAACACTTCATTTCAGTGCAGGTACTCTTAACTTAAGTGCATGTACATCTTTCAATCCTAAAAAGGAAGGACTCAGAGTTTGGTTGCTGAAAAGACTGATATCTTAGAAACCAGGGCTTCAAGGAATTCTAATCTGATGAACAAGCAATGACTTATGATCATAATAATTCAGAACTCGCAATTCAAGACTACAACAATGAATAGTCAAGTTCAAAGTTGGTTCCAAAAGTTGTTCCTCCAGCAGACAAGACAGCTACATGACAACAAGAGTTGGAATTGTTATTCAGTCCTATGTACGAAGAATACTTCAATCCAGGAAATCCAAGTGTGTCAAAGTCTTCCTCTCTCTCTCTGATAATTCTACACAACACGACACACAACCTACATTGAATGCTCCACCTACATCAAAACCGATTAATCCACCAATAAATATCAATGCTGGGGAAAACATGTAAATATTTTTGATAAATACCAAATACAAAAATATAAATTTTCAAAAAGCAAATACAAAATCAAAAAATTCAAAAATACCAAAAAGAATCTTCTCGACGTGTCTCTTGGAATCGATAACATTTACGTACCTAGAAATGTCGATTAATATTGACACGGGTGTGTAAATGAAGTTCGAGCAAAAGTTCAAATGCTTTCAAAACATGTCATTTCTAATTTTTCTTTATGGCTTATGTGCACATATCAGTACATAACCCAGACTTCAAATAAAAGAAAGTTTATCTATAAAGATAACTTATCCTAACAACGAGAAAATCAACTTTTCTCGGTCTTGAGCTGTTCTTACAAGACATTCAAAGTTTTGAGCTCAAGAAAAAGGATAGTGTACGCATAAGTGCATTTACCCTTAGAGTTAGAAGAGAAGTCTTCTAACATTTGGTTTTTCAAAGAGTTGAACACAATTTTTCAAGAATTTCTCAATGACAATTCAAATTTCAAAATTGTGTGTTCAACACTTCTTCTCTCACAAAGCTTTAAAAGACGACAATATTACAATTGGTTTTATTTTTGAGGGGGAGTTTTTCAAAAAACAAAGTTTTAATGTTTTTGGATACATCAACACATGAAAATTTTTATGTATTCAAAACATTATAAAAAATCTTAATAATAACTCAGTAATAATAATGACAACTCAATAGATTGTATGTTATAAGATGATCAAGTGCTTAAGCATAATTTCTCAAAAATTCTTCAATGACATTTCATAATCTTTCGAAATTGTGTGCTCAACACTGTCTCACCCTTAATTTTATATTCATTTTACAACTTGGTATCATTTTTTTAAGTCAAACATATGTAAAATTAAGGGGGAGCACGAAGAAAAGTTCCACATAATTCATGATGTAACAGTTTTCTCCCCATGGGATTTTCATAACAAATTTTAATCACTTGGTATTTCAAAGACTAAATGAATTAGTATTTAAAATAAGGGGAGAAATGTAATTAAAATGTGATCTTGAAAATAATAAGTGATCTAAATGACTCAAAGTGCTTTATACACTTCGGAAAAGGTTTTATAGTTACGATCTTATACCCAACAACATCTTAATTCACGACGATTCTGAAGTTATAAGGTGGTTAGGTTAGGTACTAGCCCTATGATCCAACCAGAACCAGAGGGATCTACCCAAGGACACTCCATAGTTAGAAATAGCAGTCCTTAGGTATGATCGGAGAAGAATGAGAAATGGGAATAATGTCGACTAAGATTGAGCTAACACTGGAACAATCACAACAAGGTGTTAGTAATGACGTCTTGGTAAGAATTGAAGGGGTTAAAAATGAAAAAGAAATGTATGGATAAAGAGTGAAAACAAAGCAGCCCTCCACACACTTTAGGCAGAAACCGGGTCAATACATAATCTATCAGATTCACAAAGATGAATTCTGGTGTTGAAGACAAGACATCATGGACCCAGTGATGCACAACACAACCCTTCCCAGCCATTCAAGTTTCTCTCAACAAATACTTGTCTTATTTGTCACGGAGATACACACGACTTCTATTGACTTTCTTACTCCTAGTTAGTTGATATGGAATAGGTGGCAGTCTGCTCCAGCCTCTGTGTACTAAAACCAAAATGCACTAATCGAGTCTAGAGCCAAGAGATCAATAAATAAATCTCATTAGGACACATTCCATAACAAACACTTATTGAACACCAATAATTTCACAAGCTGTTAACAAGAGTCCTACGTATTATCCTTTGATTTTGCCAGAACACTCAAAGTGGTGCTCTTTAGTATTCACAGTGACGAATGAAAATCCTTCCAGAGTCAACCTCAAACAGCTCTGCGGTAGGTGACTTGCGAGATTCTATATGAATCAAGCTTATGTCAACTAGATATCGATTCGTCTCAGTAATAAATTGACGACTCAATCAGAAAGATAGTAACTATCTGATTCACTCACATCGTGTTGTCTGCTTTGAGACGTTCCGGTACTGAGAACAAGCAAGCATGGTGAATCTAATACATTTGTGTTAGAGGATCTTACGCTTTAAGCTGGAAATCCTGTCAAGGAGGTTATTCCAAATTGAACCTACCTGATCACAGGTACATTATTTACACTGTAAAACAGTCCTCACAGAACCGAAGGTCAATGCAACCGAATCTCGACGAATGACAAAGCCATATTCTTCCATATATGTTGTTTATCACTAACATTCAAATACAGGTACAAACGACGATGTTGGAGCCTCATTCCAGCAGAGTCTGATTCATTACCACATGCTCATGCTCAAACTACAAAGACCTACTATAAGAATCAAGATTCAAGAATCAAGAAAGCTCAAGAATCATATCAAGCTTTCTATTCTCAGTGTTCTTCCATTTGAGGAGGGTCGGCTGCCGGTTAAGTATCTTGGAGTGCCTTTGGTCTCTTCTCGGCTCATGATTAGGGATTGTAAGGAGCTTATTGAAAAAGTTCAAAATCGGGTTCAAGATTGGAAAAATAAATCTCTTTCTATAGCGGGTCGTCTTCAGCTTATTAGATCGGTTGTTAGTTCTATGCATATATTTTGGGCTTCGGTTTTTATTATCCCAACTAGGGTGCTGATTGATATTGAGCAAATCATGAGAAACTTTCTTTGGTGCCCGGGTTCCGATTCTAGAGGTAAAGCTAAAGTTGCGTGGGATGTGGTTTGTCTCCCGAAAGTGGAAGGTGGTCTTGGTATTCGTAGATTGGATTATTTTAATTCAGCTCTCATGGTGTCTCACATATGGAAGCTTCTTTCTTTAAAGGAGTCGTTATGGGTGAAATGGATTCATGCTTACAAGCTCAATGGGCGTAATTTTTAGGATGTTCCACTTTGGGGTAATATGACGTGGGGCTGGTGCAAGATTTTGCAATTGCGTCCTATTGTTCGTGAGTTTATTTGGTACAAAATCAGTAATGGTATGCGTACTTCTTTATGGTTTGATACGTGGTGTGAGGCTAGTTCGTTGGCTAATCATGTGTCATCACGTGATATTCATAGATCTGGTCTTAATCCTAAGTCGATGGTTATTGATATTGTCCATGATGGTAATTGGATATGGCCTCAGGAACTTCTTGAGAAGTATCCAATTCTGAATTCGTATACTCTGCAGATTTCTAATGAATGTGATCGGTTGGAATGGCGTTTGCATGATGGTACCGTGAAGCAGTTTTCGGTAAGTCAGGTTTAGTCTTCTATTAGGCCTAGGGATGTCAAAGTGGCTTGGTATGATATGGTTTGGTTTCCAGCTAATATTCCTCGCCATGCTATTAATTTGTGGTTAATCATTAAACGTAAGTTGAAGACGCAAGATAGGATCTGTTCATGGGATGTTTCGAACTCTCTTGCCTCTACATATCCTCTATGTGAAGCTATTCTAGATTCCCACGAACATCTTTTTTTCATGTGCCCGTTCTTAAATGATGTTTGGAATCATATGAAATGGCTTGCTGGTCTTGATCGGGTTTCACACGATATCTATAAAATTATTGCTTATTTTGATGTTAATGCTCGGCGTAGATCATCTCATATTGTGATTGCCAAACTGGTTGTTGCAGCGTCGGCCTATTTCATTTGGCAAGAGCGTAACTGGAGGTTGTTTAAGAAGACTAAAAGAACCGTTAATCAAGTCATCGAGTGCATTTATTCAGCTGTTAGGCTCAAGTTGCTTTCATGCCTTTTTAAACGTTCTAAGGAGGTTGTTTAAGAAGACTAAAAGAACCGGAAATAATTTTTAGATGATAGTTTGTAATTTCTGTCTTTGCACCATTAGGTGGTTTTTCCCTATTGGTGTTATTGGTTTTGTAATTGATTTGTAGCTCGAATGGCATGTCATTCGATGTTAGGTTGTTCAAGCAGGATTGCTTGAGGTTAATGTGGCACTCAGTCACATTTCATTGTACTTATTGGCTTGGGTAATTTTTATATTTTACCGAGGTGAGTCCCTTTTACCCAAAAAATCCTTATAAGTTCTTCAAAAATGGTAGCATTTGGCAAGCAATATGTACATTCCTCATCATTTAGTTGAAGGTCACGTCTAACAGATGCTTCAGTAACGATTATCTTCTTCCCATCCACTAGGGCTTGTAACTGTACTTCCCCATTGATAGTTTTCACCTTGACAGTAGCCCAGAATTGTTCAATGCACGAAGTATAGATTGTAGGATTGATCGTTAGTGCATATCTTATAGGATTTGCATTAATAAAATCCACTATCTGCTCAAACCCTTCACTTTCAGCGGGCTTAGCCAAAAACGCAACTAAATTATGAGTATCAGCAAACTGTAGGGTCGTCATTGTGTTGGGTTTTGATGATGAATGATGAAATTGAGTTAGGGTTTGTGATTAGAGAGTATATGATTGAATGAAATCGATTAAATGAGTGAATGAAACCCTTAATCGAAGTATTTATGAAAATACCCTCAACAGCATTAACGTTCACCAGCAGTTGTAAGTTATGCCTAGCAGCATTAACTTTCAACAGCAGTAGTAAGTTTATGCCTAACAGCATTAACTTTCAACAGCAGTAGTAAGTTATGCCTAGCAGCATTAACTTTCAAGGCCCAACAAAGCCTCATGAGGCCGGCCTAAGTATTAGTATAAATACCCCTCTCCAAGTGTGGAGAGGGTGTTGGTTCTCATTTGTATCTTTACATTTCGCTAGAAATCAACCATCTCTTTTTCTCTCTCTAGTTTCTCTCTCTAACTTCTCTCTACTTTTCTTCCATTCTTCTTATCTTATTTCTTGGTTGATACCATGGTGAAGTGAAGTAATTCTTGGTCCCTACACGGTTGTCTCATGAATAATCTCTGGACCTGTGTGTTGACTGTCTCTAACCTCAGCCCAGCAAACAGGCGATCGACACTTCCAACCATATAGTGCCTCGAACGATGCTGCTTTGATGCTAGTGTGATAACTATTGTTGTATGAAAATTCCACCAAAGGTAGATGTCTATGCCAGTCCTTTCCAAAATCAACCACACAAGTATGCAGCATGTCTTCCAATGTCTGGATGGTCCTTTCACTCTGACAATCCATTTGCGGGTGATAAGCGGTGCTCATATCCAATTGCGTTCCCAAAGCTTTCTGAAGCGACTGCCAGAAATGAGAGGTAAATCGGCTATCGCGATCAGAGATGATCGAAACTGGCACTCCATGCCTCGAGACAACTTCTTTTAAGTATTGTCTCGTTAACTTCTCCATCGAGTCTGTTTTCTTCATTGGCAGGAAATGAGCAGATTTAGTGAGTCAGTCAATGATCACCCAAATCGTATCTTGACCAGTCGATGTCTTCGGCAGTTTAGTCACAAAGTCCATGGTGATCTTTTTCCACTTCCATTGGGGAATCTCGGGTTGTACCAAAAAACCTGAAGGCTTCTGGTGTTCAGCTTTAACCTTCGCACAAGTCAAGCATTTGTTGACGTAGGTGGCAATTTATGCTTTCATATTGGGCCACCAATATAACTTCTTATGGTCATGGTACATTTTGTCAGATCTAGGATGGATAGAATACTTCGACTTATGCGACTCATGCATAATCACAGCTCTTAAGTTGCCAAAACATGGTATCCAACTCCTATTTTTCAAACATAACGTTCTGTCGGCACGGGGTTCAAGCTTCTTGATCATACCGAACAAGTCTTCTATTTTGTAATTCTCTCCTTTCAATGCCTCAGTTTGGGCATTCAAAATCTGAGAGGAAAGGTTTAAGTCGATTGTCATCATTAAGGCTCGAACTCGTAGCGGCTTAACCCTTTCTTTTCGGCTTAAAGCATTTGCTACCACGTTCGCCTTTCTAGGGTGATAACGAATCTCACAGTCGTAATCACTTAGTAGTTCCAACCATCTACTTTGTCTCATGTTCAGCTCCTTCTGATCAAGAATATGTTGCAAGCTTTTATGGTCAGTGAACACAACGCACTTTGTTCCATACAAATAATGTTTCCACATCTTAAGAGCGAACACCACAGCTCCCAATTCTAAGTCAAGGGTCGTGTAGTTCTTTTCATGAATCTTGAGTTGGCGGGATGCATAAGCTATAACTTTCTCCTTTTGCATCAGATGCGCGCCCAACCCTTTGTGCGAAGCATCACAATACACCACGAAGTTTTCACTTCCTTCGGGTAATGCCAAGATTGGTGCATTACACAACTTTTGCTTAAATAACTGAAATGTAGCTTCTTCATTTTCTCCCCATTCAAACGTCACACTCTTCTGAGTCAACTTGGTCATGGGTTTAGCGATCTTGGAGAAACCTTCGATATCAATAAACCTTCGGTAATAACCGGAAAGACCTAAGAATTGGCGAATCTCTGTTGGATTCTTAGGTGATGCTCAATCCTTAATCGACTCAATCGTAGCAGGATCAACGTGAATGCCTTCACTATTAATCAAGTAACCGAGAAATTGTACTTTTGGGAGCCAAAAATCACACTTTGAAAACTTGGCGTACAACTCCTCCTTCTTAATAATTCTAAAATTAACTTAAGGTGTTCTCCGTGTTCTTCCTTGCTTTTGGAGTAGATCAATATATCATCGATGAACACGATCACGAACTTATCCAGATCTGGTTTGCACACCCGATTCATCAAGTCCATGAATATCGTCAGTGCATTAGTCAGTCCAAAAGTCATTACTTGGAACTCGTAATGACCATAACGAGTCCTAAACGCCGTCTTTGGAATATCCTCCTCTCGAACTCAAAGTTGGTGATAACCAGACCTCAGATAGATCTTCGAGTAGACACTCGATCCTTGCAATTGGTCAAATAGATCGTTAATTCTCGGAAGTGGATAACGGTTCTTCACCGTAAGTTTGTTCAATTCCCGATAATCAATACACATTCTGAACGATCCGTCCTTTTTTTGACAAATAAAACCGGAGCTCCCTAGGGTGGGGAACTTGGTCTTATAAAGCATTTGTCAGCCAGTTCTTGCAATTGAGTAGACAACTCTTGCATCTCAAACGGTGCTAATCGATAAGGAGCTCGTGCTACAAGTGCAGAACCGGGGACTAAGTCAATTTGAAATTCGACTTGTCGAGCTGGTGGAAGTCCTGGCAAGTCTTCTGGAAAGACCTCCAAAAAATCCTGGATGATCGGCACGTCTTCAAGTCGCTTCTCCTCCGACTTGTCTTCCGTCTTCTTTACTGAAACCTGTGCCAGAAACACATGGCGCCCTTTCTGAATGTACTTTTGAGTCTTGGTGCACGAGATGATGTTCAACCTCGAGTTACTCCCACTGTTGCTTCCGTCGCCTCGAATTGTTAATATCTTATTGTCGTAGGGAATACGAACAATCTTTTCGTCACAAACAATCACTGCATGATACTTCGATAACCCATCCATCCCGATTATAACATCGAAGCTACCGAGCTCTACAGGCATTAAGTCTATGTGAAACGGGTGGTTTAGAAAATTTAGGGTACAACCCCGAATGATGGTATCGGTTACTATTATCTTTTCGTTAGATAATTCAATAGTGTACTTAACGTTTAAAGCAGTTGAAACGATATCACTTAGAGGGCTAAACTCAGCGAATGTGAGGCTTCTATCAGATGGGTTCTATATACTTGCAATAATTGTGTCCTTTGCTTTAACTTCAATTCCATTAAAAGTTTCGCCGGTACAAGAATCTCATAATCTTAAAATCTTAACTCACTAAAAGATAAGTCAATTGAATGAAATCTCCTATTTTTCTTGGTTATAATCCAATTAGAAGGATGAGTTTATCACGTTCTAAAATCTTACAATCCCTCATTATCATGGCTACATGGAACACGATTCAGTCTATCGGCTATGGTATGGTGTTTCTATACGATAAGGTTGACAAAAAAATCTACTTAATTACGGCGCTAATGAATGCGAATACACATTCCAAACATAACTCACGAATACGCACGTAAAATATCAGTAAAAACATGAATAAAACCCCGTTGAAAATATAAAGAAGAGAAAAGAAAATAGAAATGGAAAGTGAAGATATTTTGACAATATTTTAAGGTGACTATTTTCAGTATAGCATGGTCCTTCCTGAATTATACATAGGTGATCAGGCTATGTATAATTTAGAGACTAACGATGAAAAGCTCATTTCGTCAAACTAATGTTATGTTAAAAAAAGCTACATGGTATAAACGGTATAGTTTATAAGGTAGCAAAACAATTCGCAAAAACAAAAACAAGGTAGCTTATATGATTATTCAAGATATTTTATAACATAGCAGAAATAGTTTATGAGGTGCTAGCAAAATAGTTTACGAGAAAATCACGTGACGGTTTATAATGTAATAGTAAGAGGTTTATAATATGGTAACAAATAGTTTACGAGTTGACAATAAAATAGTTTATAAAATGACAACAACTCTGTTTATGAGACGATACTAAAATAGTTTATACGATGACATCCGAATAGTTTATACTAGTAAATGGTTTGTTAAATATTAGTGAAATGGTTCGAAAGACGGTAACAAATTCGAGGAGTGGCTTACATAAATTACTAGAGAATTGAAGTGTAACCGACGGAATCGTCATGACACAAAATGAACAAAGGGTTTAAAACATCCACACAATACACGAAATTCACAGGGAAGTACTAGTGCAAATCTCTTAGGGGTTACGGTCCAAGTCTACTTAGGTTTCACTAGACAAAGTAGGAAATCTCCCCTTAAGTATCAATATTATCTTTGACGATGTTGGAGTTCCCGCGAGCTTTCACCTTCCAAATCTAGTTCACACGGTTCAACTTTAGAAAATTACTCTTGTAATGTCCTGGCTTTCCACACTCATAACAAGTAGCCTCAGGTTTTTGATTTTCCACTGGGAGCCTCTGAGTCGTTATCAAAACGGGTGTCCTATTATCTCTAGTCACATGGTCAACTTTCTTACAGTTTCAACATTTCATAGTACACGGCCCAGTATGATGCAACTTACACTTGTTGTAGAAAGGTAACTTTCCTACATATCCATTTCTGTTATTTGGTCTAGTGTAGCTCTCACGACCTCTTGCCGTTTGTTTTGTTGTTGGCATTCCTTGCCACCTTGGCATCCTAACGTACGACCTGATCCATCGAGTCGTGAGCCATGCGGATTTTTGCCTCGTAGATAGCAATAGCTTCAATAGCATTAGCAATTCGTTGGGATACAATATGTTCGATCCTCGCGGAACTCATTCCTTGTCTCGTTGTCGTTATTTTCTTCCAAAATCGAACGGAGTAAAGAAAATAAAATAAGTCCCTGAGTGGTGAAACGTTCAGCAAAAATCATCCTTAGAGGGGTGATTTTTGCAAAACTTTTTGTTAAACTTTTTGCAAAAATCATCCCCAATAAGGATGATTTTTGCAGGATGTTTGGCCACTCAGGGATGATTAGTGCCAATAGTATCGGCTATGGATGATTAGTGCCACAAACTACAAACCACAGGGATGATTTTTGCAGTTTACTCTTATTTTAATGGGTTGAGGTTGTTAGGGTTGATTTTGTGGTATAAGTTTTGGACCACAGATTGTACACGAACTTATAAAATCATACAGAGACTTAATCCTTATCGAGATTCACGTAAACCTCAAAACGACTAGTATTTGGGTATACGAATGTCAAAGTGATTACGGAGTTGATTTGATATTACTTATTTGAGATTAAAGTGGGATTTCACGAAGGCGTGCACTTATTTTATCTTGAAGTCGGGGTTGGTTGGATGCATGACTTTCAAAGATAACTTGCTTGAGCGTTAAGGTTAAAAATTAAAGACTTGATCTATCTAGTTATACCTGATGTAAAAAAGTTACGTTGTAGTGCTCACAGTGTATAGCTATCACTTAAAGGAGATACGTTGTAGTGCCCAGTGTCACACGCATATGCAGTTGTGGATACTTTCAAGAGGTGTTGTACCTTTTATATACTTTTGATGATGGTATAGGGTACTTAGAGATTTGCCTATGCACCGTACTTCAATCAACAATAGTGCAAGGTCGAGTTACAAATTTGGAGGATTGTACTGCAGTTTCAAGTTTGTTATATCGGGCTTTCTCCATCAGTATTTACTACAAATAGCCGACAGGATCAAAAGGGTTGGTAAAGAGATAGTCTGAGATTAATGATTAGAGTTGTGATCACCAGTTGATTCTCACAGGTTATTTATGAGCTACAGAATGTTAATGGTACTTCACACATGAACGTCTCGAGTATATGGGCGTACACGTCAATGATGTTTTCGAGAGTTCGTAACCATCCTGGGGGAAGAAACGTGTACTCCGGGACGCATATCAAGTTCACTTGATTGAGTTCAAGGTTTTATGCCAGAAGTTAGTCCACAGAGACGGTCAGTGGTTTACTTGTTACGTCGGGTTATTGGTTCAACTTCCTGGGGGGAAGTAGTGTGGACTTGGTATTGGGTAAGGGTCAATGAATAATTGGGCTTGTAGACTTATTCTGGGATTGTTGGTTTCTACTTTCTCGGGTTATTGTGAAGTATATTGCAAGCGTGAGAAGATTTGTTGTTAATTTCTTGCATGTTCCCCCAAACGGATAATCACCAAGACCAAATGTCAAGAAGCAGTATTATTTGGTGTGGTTTGTTTCTTCTTCTACAAAATTCCGCTGTGCAATTTAAATGTCAAAGTTAGAAGATGTTCAAGCTACATCAAAGTTTCTAAACTATGCTCGAGATAAGGATTATTGGTTTGGGGGCAAGCTGATTCAGAAATTTTGTCAAAAAAAGTGTATGAAGAAAGTTTTTCAAGACATGTTACGTGAATTAAGGAAGTTAATCTAGTTCATACCTATTACAATGGTTCTTCAACAAGCAAAGACAAAGAGGATTCAAGTTGGGATACAAGTCATGAAGACTTGAAGACACATAAGTCATCTTCAACATTGAAAGCGCCTTGGAAGTTCTTTATTTTGTTGTATTTGTATTTGTTGGGAATATTGTAAGTAATTCCGTATGTCACCATATTGGGGGAAGATTGTTAGTCTTAAAATGTGAGCGACATTTACGAAATTACAATTAGTTATTAGTTGACATACACGCAAGGACTAAAAGTGTCAAATGTATTAAGTTAGGCGTGTAAGGCACTATATATATCCCTTCCTTACTTTTAAGAAGGGGTGAGGCTTTTCATAAGTGTGTGTATTAGTGTTTCTCTCTCTAAACTAATCTACACATATTTCCTCCCTTACTCTATCTAAGTATTTTACCACCACCATGGTGGTGGTCGGCTGGTTTTTCGATCAGCCACCCGACACCATAATAACATCAACTCGATAGAAAAATGATCCTAATAATATGATATATTCTTTTGTCTTTTAATAATTTTGATTTATCAAAGTTTATATTTTCTCTCCTGTAACATTTGTTTTTTATTTTATAATAAAACCACAATTTTGAAATAAAATAATATATAAAAAGAAAAAGAAAAAAGGGGAGGTATTAGAATCCATCCACTTGATATTCCATCATTTGTTATGTTTTTAATTTCGAGAATATAAATTTAGTGGCTCTATTAATCCTACCCAATGATATTGCCATAACAGAATAATTGGCATTATGAAAGGAACGATTTGTCGAAAAGAAACATAAAACTAAGGCTACCCCAATGTTCACACCATCTCACTTTTCACATCAATCATTTACCTTTCATCAAATCCTTCTCACTTTTCCTCCCTTGTTGTCACAACATCATATCACCTTTAATTAAAATACCTATTTTATATAAACGAACCTCACAAAATATCCTACATACACCCACAAACCAAATATTTAAATATATGAATATTAAAAGGGGCCCACAAACACACAAAAACTGATAGGTGAAGAGCTCATTTTTCGTTCTCTTTTTTGGCTTCCTCTCGTGCGGTACAACAGCCCTCCCAATAGGGTCACGCCTCAAAAACCACACTCACCGTTGGGAGCAGTCTAAAAATATTTGAATCGTAAAAGGTACAGGCTCACAAAGTTGGTGTAAGTTGTTATTGATGCACAGTGGCACCTAAAATAATTGTACATGTACAATGACATAAAGTTACATGTGGTAGGCTGAAAGAATAAACATACAAAGTACATGAGCAATTGGTCACAATGCCAAAAACGATTTCGAGATTAATCATTTCATCATTCTCAACTTCAACAAATAAAGGATTACCTAAGGGATATATGGATTAACTCCTTCCTTGGAAAAGCATATGCATATGTAAATATGTAACTAGAAGTGGCAAATCTTGCCCAAATTATAACTTTAGGGCGTTTTTAGCACTTTTTTAAAAGTCATCATCGTTTTTTGCCCCATACTTAATTTTTTATGAGCTCTAATGAGCGCTAACAGTGTGTTCTTGAGTTCTTTCATTAAAGGAAAGTAAAGTAAACATTTTCCTCCCAAATTTCAAGGAAACGCTTTACTTTAATAATCATCAAAATAATAATAAGTTTCTAGCCATTTCTTTTCCTTTTCTTTCTTAACTCTAACTCGAAAACAGTGTAAATAAAAGTAAATAAAT